>KE505013.1:596482-612605 GCA_000441515.1 Elaeis oleifera | reverse complement strand
TTCNCTCACCACCCACCCCCCCCCCCACCAACAACCCCAACACGCTTAAGCACCAACAAATATCCCATCTACATCAGTCCTTTCTCCCAACAATACCCTTTTATTCCCTATGCCATCTTCCTTAACCCTAACCAAGGTGATTCCGCCAATAAAACTTCATACAAAGCAAAAGGCGATAATTTTGAGTTATAAAAAAAGCTAAGTCGCTTTCCTCCTCTCTTCTGCAGGTCCGAAAGCTAAGCCCCTTTGTGTACAGTACACATTATACATAGAAGCTCTAACTATTTACACTGCCATTTTTAAAAGAAGGAACCCCCAAATACTTGCTCACTCCTACCCTCGGAGCAGTACCAAGAGAGGCTCGCCTCCTGCTCCTCCGAGAACAAAGCACTGCAAAGCTCCTCCCCACTCAAAAACCCCTCCGCCAAGTAGTCCTTCTGGCCTAAAGCTCTGCTCTCAAACAAAGACGGAGAGGAGGAGGAGTAGGACTTGAATCCCGCAAAGTAGTCTTGGTCGAGCACCACCCCAGAATAAGGGCTGTTCTCATCATTAAACACCACGCTCGAATCGCTGTCCGAAGCCCCGTCCCTATAGATCAAAGCCGGCCTCTCCTCGGCCTCTTTGTTCTCCAATATCGTTATAGTTGCAGAGTTTGTTAACTTGGCTTTAAGTTCCTCTATCTGAATAATTAAAACGATAGCAATAATTAATATGGTTCAAACTATTCGTATATATTTATGTATGTTGTATATATGTATGTATGTATGAATTAATTAAGATAATGGAACTGCGAATGAGTCATTAAATCAGTTTATAATTTATACTTGCCTCGGAGATGAGCTTCTCTTTGTCATGGCGGAGGGTGTCGCAGTCGATCTTGAGAGTCTCGTAGCGGGTCCGAAGGGCGCCGTAGTCGCGCTCCAGCTGCTTGGTCTTCCACCGGGCGCGGCGGTTCTGGAACCAGATGGCCACCTGGCGGGGCTGGAGGCCTAAATCTTGGGCCAGCCGGGCCTTCCGGTCGGGTCCAGCTTGTTCTCCACCTCGAAGTTTTCTCCAGGGTCTTCACCTGGTCCACGCTGAGCCGGCGCTTCTTCTCTCCCAGTGCTGACTGACCGTTGGAGCACAGCTCCTCCTCTTCGCACTCCACCTCCTCCACTCCATCCATCATGGACTGGAATCTGTCTTCATACTTCCCTTTCTCTTGCACTATAGAATTAAATGAAATAACAAGTGACTAATGATATCGAAGGAATAATATGCGTGTGTGCGCGCGTGTGTGCGTGCGTGCGTGCGTGCGTGTGTGAGAAGAGAGAGAGAGAGAGAGAGAGAGATGGGGATGATACCAGGTTCTTTTTCTTGTAGGCTTCCAAAGGAGTCTGAGCTGCTGTGCTTCGTCATGGGCTTGTTTTGTTTTTTGATGCTTCTCTTTGTTGATGGGCTATAAGGTGGTAAGTATGGAGGTGAGAAGGAATAATGGAAAATGAGATGGGGTTTTTAAGAGGTAGGGGGTGTTCCAGGAGATGGTGAAGAAGAGATGGAGAGTCGGGTGGAAGGTTTAAAGGATAAGAATGAAGAGTCGGACTTCTTCCAGGACTCCTCTTCTTCGCTCATCTTCTCTACCATCTCATCTCCTTCTGAGCTCATCATCAGATGAGAGGCTTTCGTTTCTAAGTCTTCTCCTCTCCATGTCTGCTCCCAGGTCAAGATGGGTGAGAGAGCGAGAGCGAGAGAGAGAGGGGCCAGACCGGGATGTGGGACGCCATGAGGCCCATAAGCTAAAAGCAAGAGCGTAGGGTTGGGTGGTGGGGTTCAGGATAATGTATTAACTAGACGTGGTCCACTGGACCAGGAGCACGTGTACGGTGGATACAGGTTGAATTTTGACGTTTGTTTGATCTTGAATTGTTTAAGTACCGGAGCTTTAATGTGGAGGGTGACTATTGGACTGGTCCGGTGAACCAGGTCCGTCCAATAAATTCTCTGGGGTTTTAAGGGAGGTTAAGAGGCTGACCCTTGGTTAGGGAAGAGGAAGAAATGAAATGACATCCAAATGAAATGCAGACCAAATGCAGATACATTACTTTAAGAAATTTATAATTCTTTGGTCGAGGTGACAGCGGTAGGGCGGAGGGTGGAGATATTTTATCGGTATTTATTTTGGATGTAAACCATACTAAAGCTTTATATTAATAATATGCCTATCTCTCCCCCTGATTTATTTTTCCTCATTATTAGCCGTGCCAAGCCTATGCCCCCTTGAAGGTTTAGAATATCCTACTACTGTTTTCATCCATATCTTATCAAATTAAAAAAACATATATTTCAGTGTCAGTGGCTCGCATAAAGGCACCAGTATGATGAAATAGTATACAGAAAGCCATCTACAACAATCCTACCAAATAGTCAAATTTTTAAATGAAATTTATTTTTTAATATACATTTCTCAAAAAAATATTGTTTTTAAATATTTCTTATGTATTTTATTCTTCTTGTCTATAGCTTTAAGTGTGTATGCTTGGATATGTTTATTGCTATTTAATGAAAAATCAAGATAAAATTTGCTTACAACAGATAGTGATTAACAATTAATAGTCATTTTCATCTTACTATTAAATGCATTTAGGTAGGAATACATACCAATTAATCAGAGATATTTTTCATTAACGGTCTTGTTCAAGTGCATACGTAGTGTAGCCATAAAATAATAATAATAATAATAATTATCTCCTTGATATTTCATATGGATGTTTTAATTAAAGATCGGATATTATTTGACAACGTGCTCCCTTTGTAAATGAAAAATACAGTAAAGTAGATCAAATAAGTTTTATTGTCTAATTTTATTTATACAATATATATAGGCATCATATACCATCTGTTCAAATAAGTGAAGTCATTTCTGTAGGCATGAAAATAGCTAAGCTGTAGGATGCTTTGAGGTTTATATATATTTAAATTTTATTTACTATCTATAATTAGGTGAAGCATCATCTTGTTATCAGATTCAGATAAAGTAAAATTTGGTGGTGAGATCTCAATTGAAGCAAAATCCTCCACTTCCATCCTCCATTTTGAAAGAATGGTTCATTTTTTATGACATCGTCATCCTTTATATTATTCTCATGGCTATCTTTAAAAAACAAATATAATTCCTTTTCTTCTAAAAATAGCAACTTGATGAAAAATTTTGTATTTCTATATAAATCCTATTTACCACAAAACTGATCTTTCTTTATATCTTGAGTTGGGACTGGCATGAGAAGGGTACGTGATATATTCCATTTATAAAATGCTTTCAAGAAAAATCGCAATCAATGTTAGGTTATTAGTTTTTAATTTTTTGGTACATATCTTAAGTTACTTTGAATATTCACTAACAAAACGCTTGAAAAGAAAGCTAATTTATCATCGTTAACTTCTCCAACTTCTCTGACATAAATTGGGAGTTTTGGTTTTTTTTTTTCCCCTTGCATCTCATTTCATGCTTATCCTCAATCCTGTTTTTCGATTGTTCCACAACTTTATGATTAGTTATTTTCTCCTATAGCTTAGATGCATAACTTGGTGCAAAATCTCAAAGCATCTATAAAAATTCTTACATGTCTTTGAGATCAAGATATTTCTTGATCCAATCATGAAATATTTACAGTTTGATCATCTGATCTGATTTGTGTATTCCAGCTTACGTTAGTTTAGACACGTACAGTGTCATAAAGGGTTCAAAAGGTGCTACTAACATATGACTTAGCCCCTATTTGCGAGCACTATAGAGTCAGCTCATTTGGTCCAAATTTTGAACAAAAATCATATGGGTTGGAGACTATAGAATATCATATGGTTTGAGTTTCATAGTTTGCCACGTCTTTATTAACACCAATCTCAAAAATAAAAAGTCAAAGACTTTTGTACTAAAGAAGTCATCAATCCTGTGACTCAAAAAAATGTGTTATTCTCTTTCTTTCTCATTTTCAACAACTTTTTATCAGTATATACTACATGATCGTAGGATACATATGAAATAAATTAGCTATATAATTTTAAAATATATAATTTACTAATATATAGCATATAATCAAATGATACATACTTAGCAAATTAATCACCTAGCATTCTAATATACATCTCTAAATAAATTAATATATAGTTTTTGAAATATTATTATGTTCACCAGTAATCCTATGTTGCTCGATGATACATATTTATTGACTTTCTAACCTATACTGCAAGCTTCTTTGATATCACATAGTAATGACCCAATATATATCTCTAAATAAATTGATACATAGTTTTTGAAATATAAAATTCACCACTATATTGTATACAGTCAAATAATACATAATTAATAAATTAGTTATCTAACAATCTAATACACACTTCTAAATAAATTGATACACAATTACCAGAAATCGCAATCAATCTGAGGTTATCATTTTTTTTTAATTTTTAGATATATATCTTAGGTTACTTGAACATTCACTAATAAACACCTGAAAAAAAATCAATTTATCATCGTTAACTTCTCCAACTTCTCGAGCATGAATCGGGAGTTTTGGCTTTTTCTCTTGCAGCTCATTTCTTGCTTATGCTCTCTTGTTTTTGATTGTTCTGCAACTTTATTATTAGTTATTTTCTCTTGTAATTTAGATGCATAATTTGGTGCATCATCTCAAAGCATCAATAAAAATCTTACATGTCTATGAGATCAAGATATTTTTGATCCAATCATATATAAACATTCACAATTTGAGCATCCGATCTAATTTGTGCATCCCAACTTATGATGGCTTGGATGGCGTACAGTGCGATAAAAGGATCAAAAGATGGTATCAAGATTTAACCCCATTTGCGGAGCATTACAGAGTCGGGTCATTTGGTTCACAATTTTCACCAAGCCTTCTGGTATTGAGGTAGTTGGTCGCACCTAGTCTTCCAACCTAGGAAAGTGGATTCCATAGCAGATAGCTTTTAATCTAATATCTGTGCCAGGTCCCAAATTTCCCAAGCAACCACCTTTAAGTGAAAAGTGAAAGCAAGGTTCTACGATATTGCACTTGTCTGCAACGCATGTTAGGCATCGGAGTGTCATTGTCTTTTTTTTTTTTAACGTCTTTGGGCATGCACGTCTGAGCTTTGGACTGACTAGTGAGTGATTTGGTACGTGGGAAAGCTGTCGGTCACTCTTGGAGTCTTACTAAAGTTACTTCATAGATGTAAACGCATCCAAGTCTAATTAATATCAGTGAACTGATAGGATGATGATCATGTACCTTTGAGAATTCCTAAAGATAAGATTAAAGATGTGAAGTTAACTTTTTTGGCATCATATAAGCCAAAAGTACGGTTCATTTTTATTTCTTAATCTATCTCTCTCTCCCCCCCTCTCTTTCCCCACATTGTTCTAGATTTTTCACGAAGAATCCCTACCATTATAGATGAATTACAAACAAAAAAACATCACTTCTTACATATTTGTAGATCAAGAGCTTTCTCACCCCATAAATTTTCTGAGAGAATCTGAGGCAACTTGTCATTAATCATGATGGAATGTTTTTGCTACATTAAGTCATTCTTCCTCGCTTGATCATCCTCTGGAGCTTCTATCCAGAGAGCTACTAATACTTCTCAGCACTGTTACTGCATATTAAATTTGATTTTCTCACCATGGGAGATAATACTTCATTTTATCTTAATTAAATTCGAAGGAGATGGTGACAAAAAGTAGTGTATTCCAATGGGTAGATACAGTAAACAACTAAGTGAGAGGAGGAATGTCAAAAAATACGATAATATCTCACAATGATTGATGAGAAGTTATTTTAAGATATTATTGTAGAACTCCTGGAATAAAAGATATTTCGATAATCAAAAAAATTCTCTCTTTTTTTTGCTATTTTTATAAATCTAGACTGTAGACTTATCATTTGGAAAACATATAACATTGATTAATTTTTATAAGGAAGAAACCTTTTGATAATATATACGACCAATTATTGAAAACCGAGTGGCAATGTGCATGTTAAAATCCTCTATGTACATTATATTAGCACGTAAATGCACTTATTATTAGACCATGATAAATGTAGGCTGGTTGACAACTGCAACCACAACTATAATCCACTGAAGCTCAGATCCATCTCATGCGGATTCCTGGGAGAAATATGAAATCCCTCATAATTAATAAACCTATGGTGTCACGGGTCCTGCTTTCCATGACAGGAATCTTAATTACCAATACTGCCCTATGAAATTGGCTAGCTACATTTACTCGAAGCCTTTTATTTGGAGTGGTCCTGACACACCACCATTTAGCTTCCAAAGTTCCAAAAGCATTGAAAAAAGTCTCTTTCTCTTTTGCTTTTGTCCCCTCAAGTTTAGGTGGCGAACAAGCAGGGAGTTGCAGTCATGTTAGCAAGTCTTCTCAGCCAATTTTATTGTTGTGGTCAAGAACTCAAGGATTCGGCACATGAAATATTTTTAGCTCTAATTCTTGAGTCTTAAGATCCTCTATTTAGTGTGTCATTATTGTAGTCAAGGACTAATAACTTGATATATGAGGTATTATCCACTCTGATCTATGGGCTTCATAATTTTATTTCTCTAAATTCTGATCCAAAAAATATCTCACAAGAGAAGGATATTGATTCCTTCCTATATATGTCAAAATCAATCTTTGACTCACAATCAATATATGATTAATGATATCCTCTCTCCTGTACCACAAGATCTATCAACTTGGGTGGTGCTCTAATAGCTCGTATTTCCAATTAAGCTCCAACTCTCATAGGACACAACAGCAGCTGCAGCAGTAGCATCGTGGACCGCGTTATGCATGGAGTTTCTTTGAAGAAGCTGGCCTTCCGGGGCATTAAATAGGGTGGTTGACTGGGGCAATGTGAACGCTTCTCCGTTTCTCTCGTCCTCTAAATATTTTAGTTGGTCACTCACAGCTCATTGCTGTTGATTGATGGGGTTGTTTTAGCAAATGTTTCTCGAAGGACATGGTGGAGATTATTAGTCACTTGCAAATCATCTGGTTAAGCCTAAATATAAATGGCTTAAATGAATTTATTTGCTACATATGTTAGGTAAATCTTACTAGATGTGTGAATATTGCGGACATACCTGATGACGAGGAGATCTCTTATCAGCAATGGCAAAAACTTGATTGGGGGACTGTTAGTAAGTGGGAGCATGGAGGTTTCGGTAAGCAAGAAGGATCTATTGACTTTGATATCATGTGAAGATCCTATCTAATACCCGGGTGTTTAGATGGATGGGCCCAATAGTATATAAGCATCAGAGGGCAAGAATTCCGAGACTATTATATCTCAACATAGGGGATGAGCTATGAAAGCACCATAGCGAATTAGCATCATCAAATCATGGTATGTGAGCCTGCCTTCAACTCTCCCACGGGTCATGCCAACAATCTCGGCTTAGCCTAGTTGGCAGGTGGTCCACAAATGGAAAATTTTGGCTCATGGTAGAAACATAGTGGTAAGGATTCATAGATTGGCTGGGCTACATAGATGGCGCATAAATCTATAGAGGAACTCATCTGAAAGTCTTAAAGTGGCGATCGCTGTCACTCTTAAGTCATGCGTTTCAATATTTTTTCCCTCATCTCTCTCCTCCACTTTCCAAGTCGGCAAAGGAATCCAATGTTCATAGAAAAGCAAAGCAGTATTCTTTTGGGTCACAAAGTCTCAACAATCAATTGCTGCCCAGCTAATTTACAACTACATACGATGCACCCAGCCTTTATCTTTTATAGGGTTCCAGCAAAGTGATGGCTTGGTCTTTTTGCCATGTTTCAGGTTGCTAGCGGACGGTAGGCCCCTGCAGAATCTTACACAGAAGGGAAAAAGAAAGGCTGGGACTGATGGGAAGAAAGGGAAGTGTGTCCATAGAGCTATAAGGAGCTATTCTTATGTATCCTTCTTTTGAATGATGCCAGGGTCTGAAAAGGTGGGCTGGATTGGATTTATCCCTACCTTCACTAACTTTACTCCATGTCATGATTATCGAGAGCGTGCATGGCAGATGTTTTGGGTGCTGAAAACTTGGCAAAAGCTCTGGCCAATAAAGAAGTGATGACTGCCGGAGATTCCACAGCATTCCGGCCAACAAAGAAGTCCGGCAATGCACTTCAGTATTATATCAAGGTCTGATGCTCGGTACGAATGCCGAAATCATAGTTCCAGGTGGGTAACTCACTTAACCTGCATCCGAGCCGAATTGGCTCAGACTCCGGTTACTTGTTAACTTTTCAGTGGATCTGAATCGGATTGGCTTCATTGAGATCAGATCCTATTTGTCTCTCAGATCTTAAGATTTTCGACCTGATAATCCAATTCAGGACAGTGCTGGATGCAGGCCTCTCTCTCTCTCGCGCGCATGCTCGCACACTCATCAACTTGACATCAATTAATCATTAAATTTTTTTTTCTTTTTGGTCAGTCGTCGATCATGATGATTCAGAGAGCTTAATTATTTCAATGGTACAAATTATAGGGTTAGGCCATATTACATCACAAACAAATCAGGTTTGTATTCTAAGTTTGTTTGTTCCAACATCTAGGGTTATATTTCAAGAATGCTTCCATATTGATTTGCATCAAGGCATAAAGATCGAGTTATTCGGTGGGCCAATTGTACTTGAACATCTTCATTTGAAAATCAAAATAAAGCCACAATCACAGCAAAGTTAATAACACTGCTGCAATTAAACAAGATTCAGCTGCGGAAGGGAGAATGCTGTAGGAAAGGGAATTTCTTAGGCCATTGCTAGAGATTTATGTTTTATTTTCGAGTATTGGTTCTGCCTAGGCTCTGCTTTCACCAAAACAAAAAACCAAAGCAAAGGCCATTTTGAAGCAAACTAAAGAAGAATTGAAGCAAGGCAATAGGATTGAATTGCACTGAACTGGCCAAGGTTAACTAAGTGTAAGAATGGCGT
The DNA here is from genome assembly GCA_000441515.1 of Elaeis oleifera. Lineage (NCBI taxonomy): Eukaryota > Viridiplantae > Streptophyta > Magnoliopsida > Arecales > Arecaceae > Elaeis > Elaeis oleifera. Next base: position 603,646 of record KE505013.1, on the reverse strand, counting down.
GGAGACAACATTTATCTCCACTATCAAATTTTTTGAGATCATCAGAAATATGTAAAGAATCAACCTGAATATAAGTCATAAAACTGTATGCTTTTAGGTCACATGGGAAATATATTTCTTGCATGTCTTCTGCAGTTGCGATCAATATCTATAGACCATAGCATCATCAGTCACAAAAGTCCGGACCGCTTCATTGTGATCTGGATGTCATGGGTTTGAAACATAGAATATGCTAGAATAAGAATGCATACATCAGACACTCTTGAAACCACGTAATGATGGGAGCCTCATGAGGATGCACAATTTTGGATTTAGGACTCCAGGACGGACCAGGGCTTAGGCAAGAGTCGGTCGAATTAGCACAAAATCCATTTAGACTATGACATTTAGGTTCCAAGCCCTACCCATGTGAGGCCCAAAACCTGACCCACAGGTTTGGGCCTAAAGCTGGGCTGCAGCAAAGACCATCCCAGAAATCGTATTATTGCCAGGTGAGGGGTTCTCCACACCTGAGTTGTAGACCAGGTTCCTCTTTACAAGACGCCGGTCCCTGTGCCTAAACTTTAGGATGCTTTGGAGGCATCATGTTCACCATCCAAAGGTTTCAAGTGAGTAGGATAAGTGTCCAAGGTGATTTGAATATTGTAGTTCCCTGGATCTCCAATGAGCAAGGCCCATGTCATCAATGTTTCTTCTTCATGTTGTTCCTCGACTCTCGCAAGGTGTCCCATATTGTTGGTGAGGGAATCAGCCTTCCTACTGGGCTGCTAATCATGGACGGTGGCCAAATTTAGACTGTAATTTGGGGCATGGGACCTCTTTATCTTTGGCCAAATTTAGACTGTATAACTTCAACGTTTTGGTGAAGAAGGTTGCCAGTTTAATTTGCCAATGTGAGCCAGCGTGGTGTTGTACGTGATAGCATGTTTGAACTGGCACTGAAGTAACAACACTACTTAAAAATTAGCATGTTTGAACTGGCACTCAACTTAAATAATTAGCATTGTAAATTTTTCTATAAAATGCTATGATAGTCCGATAGGAAGAAGAAGAAGAAGAAGAAGAAGAAACCTCCCTAATCCACTTCCTTCTCAAATTCCTAGCTAATGTGGTGGACTCGGAAGAAGAAGAAACCTCCCTAATCCACTTCCTTCTCAAATTCCTAGCTAATGTGGTGGACTCGGTACTGTACCACTCCAAACCTCAGCTACCACGCTAGCATTAGCTCAATTGAAGACATCTAATCGGAATACCAAATGATTTTGGAAATTATTATTCAGTATCTAGATAAGAAGGCATTGACAAAAATATTTGCAAAACAAACGAAACCAGAGCCAGGAATAGAACATGGTGAGACCCACAACATCTTCTATTCCGCCGTATTATAATCATCAATTGTTAATCAGTTGCATCAACCTAAACAGACATTGGGTGATCTGGCAAACAAACAGCAGAGCCTTTAAAAAAAACAAAAAAAGAAAAGAAAAGGAAAAGCAGAAAGGGGATTCCTGACCTTGGAATAAAAAACTGAAGGCGTGTATACCGTTGCACTTTGACAGCTAGCGAAACTTTGTTTCCATTTCATTGCTCCGAAGTTTCATGCTTGGCTGGGAACAGCATTCCTTCCAGAAGCTTCCTTGGTGCTACTGTGCTCCCACCCCACCTGCTCCTAGCCATCTGATGCTCGATGGAGGAGTGCCAGCTCATCACAACTCTGTCCATAGATCCCATGTGCTTTCTACGCTCTGATGCCTATACAACATAAAATTCATTTGAAAGAAAGGTAATACCTAGCGAATGGTCGCTTCTCACTCCCTAACCAATGCCGCCTATCCCGCCGGTCGTTATCTTTTCAAAGTAAAAAAAAAAAAACTCCTAACGGCTAGTTGGACTTCGTGACGGCCTTCCAAAAAAAAAAAAACCTACAACGTTCGTATCTGGAGCAAGCTGACCGTTCGATCACGATCATACGGCAGGGCCTAGCTAGTCCAGCGTTCCCTGTCGGAAGACTCAAAGACGTTAGGTACATCCAGGAAGGGAAACGCGGAAAGCCAGCGCTTGACGGAATCCAGCCCAACCTGACGCGTGGGCACAATAGAACTTAATCTACACCGTCCAAACTTCATCATCAGACGACCCAAAATCAGCAGAGTCAAATACGGACCACTTCCACCGCCTCACCGTCTAAATAATTAAACATTTAATTTTTGAAATTTCCAGCAATTAATTTATCAATTCTTATATGGGAAGCCCGCCATGCCAGCTGCTTAGCTGTCACTTTTATATATTTGAATTAGTATTAATATATTTCAACGTTTCTTCTTAGGGACAAAAAGGTAATTTCCTCTCTACCGCCTTACTCCTCCTCCATCTCTCTATAAATACCCGTCCCACCTCCTCGGCCCCTCTCCATTGTGAGCGCGGTCTGAAACCCCAAGTCTAATTCTTTCTCGATCTCTCGTTCTCCTTCTTTCGTAAAGATGGCGATCTCCTTCATTCGCTTCTCGATCATCGCTGTGGCGTTCGGGTTACTTGCGGTGACCTGCTTCGCCCAGGCGCCCGGAGCCGCCCCTGTGAGGCCCCCACCGTGGCCCCGTACGCCCTCCCACCCGCCCCCGGTGAGTCCCCCCGTGAGTCCTCCTACCCCGCCCCGTCTCTCCGCCCTCCGCCTCCCGTCCCCGGCCGCCATCGTCACCCCCCGGCATCCACCCGACCCGCTCTTCCGCGCCGGCCGCCTCCCCTCCGGCCCCTCCGAGGGCCCCCACTCCCTCGGCCTCTCCCACCGGTGCCCGCCACCAACATCGCCGCCCGCCGTCTGAGGGCCCTCCGCCACGGGGGAGAGAACGCCGCCGCCGCGTCCGTCGTTAGCTGGATCACCATCGCCGGTGCGGTCGCCGTCGCGTGCGCGTTGTAGATCCGTGCGATACGTTCGGCGCTTTCTCCGCCGTTGATCCTCGATCATGCGATCACTATTATATTGTTTACCTTTTTTTTTTATTCATTTCTTTTGGGTTTTCGTGTGTAGACATGTGAGCTGGGCTGACAGCACGGTGCTGGACGTTGTACTTCTTTTGACTATTTTTTCTTCTTTGTGATTCTTTCTTTTTTACCATTATACCCTTCACTGGTTGGCCTATTATTTCCTCTGTGATTGTTATGTGAAAGGATAAAATGGGAATTTGGACACGGTAACGCTGGTCGCTTGTTTGAAGGAAAGTCGCAGTGCAGATGTCACGCGAATACTGGCGTTTTTGTCACCACGTCACGGTGGTTCGCGATCGCGTATCTTTGCTTTGTCCTGCTCCACCCGGACCACCACAAACAACCGAACCAGATTTCTCATCCATATCTCAATTTATTTTAACTATTTAAATTTGCATATTAATTCTAAAATTACATTGGTTAACGCATTAATTCTTATACAAGCTGCAAAATAATATTTATATCCTTGTTCTCTCTTAAGCTACTGTGGAAATATTAATGTATGTTCTTCCTACTCTTTGAAGTCACTGTCACTATCGTTCAACATACAATGTGGGAAGATGTGAAATTTCATATGTGCTTTTTGGTAGGAATACTTTATTATAACATGAATGTTTATTCCAGACATTGTTAGCGTAAACAAGGACATATATATGAAGATTAATTAATATGAAAATAATAATTAAGGGGATTTTAGGAGCTAACATTCAAAAAGGAAATAGAAAGAAAATATCAAAATCAATTTTGACCGACGGTCCCGCAGCCAGGCATCCCCAGCATGGTGGTAGTACCAAAGCTATCTATATGCGCAGCTTAATCCTAACTTTAACAGCACATGCCGCATCAGTCCAAGCATGGGGCAAACAAAGTTCAATAGTTCGTACGGAGATCTCTCCTCTGCCTGAAGGCCAAATCAAGCCATCCCTTCCTCTTTAACTTTGATCTCGGTCTCCTTCTATGGGGCACATGCACCAATAATTTGGCTTCTCTCCCTGCAAATATTCCAGAGCAAAGCTTTTGATCACATGCACTTACTTGGCCATGCAGGTTGGCAGGTAAAGTAGGTTCACAACAAAGCGGCAACGGAGAGGTATACGCTTGAAACAGGATAGGCTCTCTCGAAGCTCATTAATTTCTATGGCAATAAACTATCTTTTGAGGAGTAATGATAAGCCTGTGCGTAAGTTCACCAGGTTAATACTAATGGCTGCTGATTTAGCACGCATTTTATTGCCAGATCAGCAAATCAAGTCCTAGGTTCATTGAGAACATTGCATGTGAGGATGTGGCGCTGTGATGTTATTTGTCATGTCATGAGCACATAGCAAAGGTGTTAATAACTGTGTGGAGATATAACTCTAGTTTTCTGGAAAAAAGAGGGTGATTTAGCGTTAACCTTTTTTTTTCTTCTTTATACAAATATTACGGACTTGGTCCTAAACCTGAATTCTTAATGGTAAGCATTGGCATTTTTCACCTTTCCTAATATTAAGGAAAGTATAAGAGACCATTCACTGTATCACCACTCACTTTATTGGTCCAACGGTGAAGTTCTTAATAACCTAAGGACATATTTGGTCGGAGAAAATTTAATTCACAGTCTAATTCTAAGAAGATTATAAATATCCTAATCCTCCAAAATTCAATCGGTATTCTCCTATATTCATAGTCCATTTTAATTTTGATTATGATTTCAATCACGAATTAAATGCATTAAAAGATATAATCATTTCGATTTTATTTAAATCCATTCCGACTTTGCATCTAATTCTAACTTCAGTCGCAAACCAATCATGCCCTAAAAAAAGGAACTCGGGGCTCAACTAATATCATTTATCCTCATTGGAGCAATGGATACACAAGTAAGTAATAGACAAAAATGATCGGATAATGCACTAACCTTCGGCTTGAAAGGTTTTGAAAGGGTTAATGGAGCAGCCCTTTGAATGAGAGGCAAAACAATTAAAAGCAATAAAGGAACCTTGAAGATTTTTGGTGGATAATAACAAACTATCAATTAGATTAAAGCATCATCAGCCTTTTCTTGCTCGGACATGATCTGCGAGTTAACTGGTCCCTTACTTGGGTCGCTGCAAATTCCATTATTCCTAGGAAAATTTCTCCACATAATGTATTGCCTCTAATTTTTCTTTTCACCTTCCATGCATGCTGAGGCAACCAGTCCTGGCAGAAGAGCTTGTCCATCTTTAGACAGTTGATATATAGATTAAAAACCAATGCAATATATGTATTCATAATTAATATTCTCGATTCCATACCGCGATGCATATACATTACAATTTCATGGTCAAGATTCCAGAAAAATCATGTGCCACCTCCTTAAAGTACACTCGGGCTAGTTGATGCAGGTCAAATAGCATAACCAAAAGGTGTGATGTCAAGGTTGGAAAAAAAATACAATATATACTCAGAAGATATTCATAATTTATATTTCCGATTTCAAAGTGCAATGCAAATACGCATTTCATTGTCAAGATCCATGAAACCATGTGCCGCCTCCTTAATGTGCACTTGGGATCGTAGATGTAGGTCAAAATAGCATAAGCAAAAGGTATGACAACAAGGTTGGAAAAAATGTGCTGAAGGCATTAGAAGTATTAGGAACAAACTATACTTAATGTTTGGTTCCCTGTTTCTCGCTCAAACTATGCTCTGATGTGCTCAATTTAGTTAATCCTTTCTCTCATAGACGGTTCACATTGTCTTCTTAATCATCACATTTTATTAAGTGTAGTAGTAGCATCACCTTAAATCATACTATTAAATCCCTATAAGAGTATAGTAGTCAAGATAAACAATACATCTAAAGTATGGAACCCTTATAATATAATAATATAATTATTATATCAATATAATAAATAACTGGTTATTTAAATGCACTTTTATAATTAAGTATAAATACTTAATACAATCAAAAGGAAAATACAATATGTATGATGCATTTATTTCATGCTCTGTTTGATGATTTACTGTTCTAAGTCGTTATATAGTTCATCTTTTAAAATCTATGCTTATTTTTCAAGTAATGCTTCTTGGTAATCTCTAATGATATAATTGAACAGCCCCAGGATATAGTTAATGCCATGATTTTAAGTATTTTAGAAATTGTAAAGGAAAGATGAAGAAAACATAGACAGTACTATGCATGCAATTTTAAAATTTATGCAATGGAACTATTAGATTAAACGATTTAATCTAATTTATATGCATAAGATCTAATCTAGACTACCATGCCAAGACCTATAATATGATTAACATGCACATAAGATCTGAAATAAAACTTGCATCGATCTAATCAGTGCTACAATCTAGATCTAACCCTTAGATATATCAAAAACAATCAAGTAAGTTCAGAAACAATTACTGAACTATATGTTGATGATCTCTGCTGGTCCAACACCTAGATAGGTGCTCCTTCAGGTTGCTCGCAGTAGCACGAAGACGTCCGATCTCTACAGAATGTCCACATGAAGACTGGCACAGATCAGACTCCTTAAAAGTGCTAGCTTGCAAGGATCTTTGAAGTTGATTTCTCTCTTCTTCTTCAAAAACCTTGGACGCTCCAAAGGAAGAGAATATTTAGAGGAGGAAGGGGAGAGAAAAAAGAGCTCTGGAAAAAAATAAAAAATCAATAAGAAGAACATATGAGGCATCCACTATTGGAGCCCTTTTAAATAGCAAGGGCTAGGATTTTGGATCAAAGGAGAGGGTGTGAGAAAAGAATTAGGAATATTTATGCCAAAAAAATCTTCAAAAGATTTAAGAAAAAATCCCTAGGCACCACCCTTCTTTCCAAGTATAAAAATTTCTTTCTTTCTTATCTCTTTATCTCTAATTCGGATCACATTCAAATTAGACAGGAGATAAGATCATTACTCATCATGCTTTGTTGCCCACCCTTATTGGGCCCACTCTTTTGAGACGCCAAAAATCTCAAGCCAAATCTAATTTGGCATTGAGATCCAGTGGATGGGTCCAGGGTGGCGTAAGGATAAAGAGTAGAGTCCATGTTGGCTTGGACTCTTCATTTCTAAATTAATTTTAAACCAAATCAAATCTGGTTTGAATCCAATGTTAGAAATGAACCTAATCTAATTAGGATCCAATTAACATAATAATTTTAACCAATTAGGAATTAGCTGAGCCCAAGTCCTGATCGAA
>KE505013.1:580024-596123 GCA_000441515.1 Elaeis oleifera | reverse complement strand
TATATATATATATATATATATATATATATATATTAAAAGAGTGGTACTAGGACAGCCTAAAAATCTTGTACAATTTATTGCTTCATCAATGGAGTTCTTTCTGAATAGTGTTACTTATTAACCAATACTCTTCATTGTGCATATACACCTTTTTGAGTTAATACTTTATATGTTCAATAAAACTTTATTTAATATATTGCATTTCTAAAAGATATACATGATTGTATTTCTATTTCACGTCCCCTAATGCAAATCAGCAACCATCACTTATTACTTTGTCGGCAGTACATGTCAAGCATGCAAACTAGCAGGGGTTGTCACTAGCCGATAACAAATTAATTATTTCCATGATCTCCATTCTTCATTAACAACTTATCATTAATTAAATTTCACTTTAACAACTCATCATTAATTAAATTTCACTTAAATTATTTTCATTATCTTCTTTTTTTTTTCCTCCACTCTTGGAGTTACCATGTTCATCTCTATGTCATTGACCCTGGGCTTATATATCGATACATAATCTTTGAGAGAAAGTTCTTCCGATGAGCCAAACCAGTCTTGAGGGTTTATATAATTGAGGGTAATATGGTATAGGAAATAAATCCTAATTAGATTACATATTTGCTACATAAAAAAATGAGAGAGATGATAAAATAAATAGTAGACTATGTCTAATTTATTAAGAGATACAATTAAATAAATACCATCAAAGTGGGGATTTTTTTCCCATGCTATACTACCGAGTAGGGTGACAATCGGATCAGATCAAATGTGGATCGAGTTAGAAAATATCAAATCTAAACTCGATCTATTTATTAAATAGATCAGATTTTCAACTGAATCCGACCCATTTAATAAACAGGTCACCCGACCCAACCCATTTAATCAATTTATTAAATAGTTAATCTGTTTAACCCATTCAACCCAATTCGTTTAACTTGTTTATTATTTAACTTGTTTATTAGATGAATAATCTGTTTAACCGACCCGACCCAACTCATTTAATAGTTAAAACATCAAAGAAGGAAAGAGAAAGAGAAGGTTCAGATTTAGTATTTCATCTATAACTAAATCAAAACAATAATAATTAGTTGCCTGTAGAAGAAGGCCGTCTAAGATTATTGTGGTTAGAAATAGTTGAATCAGCAAAAAGATATTCCAACATCATTATAGTCTCCCTACACAAACCTTAAATAAACCTCTACATATTTTGACATTCAGCATAAAAAATAGAAATCAAAACTCAAACGAATACAAAACAGAATACAAAACTAATGAGAGGAAAAAAATAAAAAATATATCTTGAAAGGATTAAGAAAGCACGAAAGGAGGAAATGGAAAAAAAAATTTAAGATCTCGAACGACCAACCCCCTCAGTGACGATCGTTGGAGAATAAAGAACATCGGTCATCGAAAGAGGAAAAGAGAAAAAATCTTAAATCTCGAGTGGCCAAGGCATCAAACGGCACAATCGTACAAACCCCCTCGGTGACGACCGTTGGAGAAGAAGGCATCGGCCATCGAAAAGAAAAGAAGAAAAATCCTAGATTCGAGCGGTTAAGGTACCAAGCGGCACAATCACACAAGCTCCCTCGACGACAGTCGTTGGAGAAGAAGGCACCAGCTATCAAAAGAGGAAAAGAAGAAAAATCCTCGATCTCGAGCGGGCAAGGCATCAAGCGGCACAACTGCACATATCCCCTTGGCGACGATCATTGGGGAAGAAGGCACCGACCATTGAAATAGAAAAAGGAAGAAAAAATGGTGTAGATGATAGATCCATCGAGTGTCAACAAAGTACCTCCTCTCAAGGACCGAAGGAGAAACCAAAGGATGAGAAAATCGAGGGAAGGTGAAAGCATCGGAGGAGGTGGAAGCAACCGCCGGTGGCCACCGAAAGAGTGGAGCTATGGATGACCAAAGAAGGAACCTTAGAGCATCGAGAACGAGATGGAATGAAAAAATGGAATGGGATCGAAGTGGTGAACAACGAAATCGCCGAATGACCAAACCTGAAAGTCGGAACTTGGAACCCCTAAAGTCTAAAGCCCTAAAGGATCCAGCTATCACGGGTTAAATGGGTTATAACCCGACTCGACCTAATCCAACCCATTTATTAAACGGGTTAAACAGATTAAATAGATCAGTTGTCTAAAATCTAAACTCGATCCGATTATTAAATAAATTAAACAGATCAATATGTTTATGATCCTAATCCGTTTAATGCAAACCCAAACTTATTTAAAGTGGATCGAATGCAGATCGGATTGACGAATTGGGTCGATTTTGCCACCCCTACTACTGAGTGGATGTAACTTGAAATTATCATTGCTCGACGAAAATATCCTATAGTATATAATTAAAATATATTAGTTATACTAATATAGTATAATATTAATATCATATTTTAATATACTATAATTAGTATATTATACTACTACTTACTAAATAACTATTAATATAATATATATTTTATTGTATTAATATTTTTACTAATATATATAAATAAATAATTTAATTAATATATAATTATATTTATTAGTATATATTACTTATTGATAATTAACTTATAAATACCTATTGATTATTAATAAATCTGACATGGAATTTATCAATAATTAATATACTTATTTATTAATAATATATTTATAAAATTTATAATCAGCTTCTTTATTAATATACAAATATATTTAAATTTATTTATAATAAAAAATATATTTTTTAATATATGTATAATTATTTTAAAAATATTTATTAATTTATATAAATATATCTCAATATATGAAATAGCCTATATTGATGGCCTTCATGCAACCATAAATGGGCAGCAAATGTATTGAATAAAAAAATATCGTTACTAGAATTGTTTATTCAACGATAAGGATGAAAGTGGACCGGATATTATCCATTCAAATTTATTTTGTATCCGCATCTATTCAGATATGGATAGAAATTTATGTATTTGACTAGTATCTATATCTATATCCATAGTCGTTAAAAAAAAAATAGAATATAGATAGATAACCATCCGATCCATATATAAATCTATTTATACTCATATTTAATTTTATACAGTACTCTTGAATTTTTTAAAAAATATATAACTGTATTAATATGCTATTAATTTAATTTACCATCCACTTAATAATATTTTGATTCTATGACCATAAAATTTAATTATCTGATTTATATCTATATTTATATTCATATTTCTAATATTTGATTTGTATTCATATCTGTTTAAAATAAATATGGTTATGAATCTTTACATCTAATGATATCCGTATCCGTATCTGTATCCATACCCTTATTTATCAAATAAATAAATATGAATATGGATATACTGTTATCCGATCTGTATCGAATTCGATTTTCAATTTCAATCTTATAATCAAAAATATTATTAAAATTTTGGTGATATTTTCATATAAATTTATCTCTAATGAAACATAGTATTTAATCCAGATAAGTACCTTTTAAGAATCATCGGATTATAGATATACACCAACCAAACTAACCCTCATATAACATAAATTGTTGCATTTCACATTCTCTGTTTTTAAGTTTGGCAACCTGCTATGCCTTCTTATGCAGTGAATGAAAATCATATGCACCCTAAATGCAAACAATTGACATCTCGCACTTGACTCTTGCAATTCATCATTCATTAAGATTTACTTCAATCATTACCATTTCATATCTAAGTTAAATTATAACGGGGCAGATCATAATATTGACTTAAGTCTCTTATGCTAGTTGAATATGTTCCACTTTAGTTGACTAAAGATATATCTCACATTCATGGAGACTAATTAGAGGCAGCTAACACTTACGAGTTATTATGGGGAGGAGGTGAACAGTGCAGTAGTTTGGATCGGCTGTTGCCGAGTATTTCAATGAGATTTTGTAGGCGGACATGTATAGTATTCCTCTATCATTTCTTCACGCATTATTTTCTTATTTTTATGATTATATTTGTATTAGATTTGCATGTTTAACCCATCTTACTTTAAAAAAAAAATTTGAAAACAAAACGCATGGAGGCCCGTGGCATTTCAACTTTGTGTTAATTAAATTTTATTTAAATTTATAGCCAATTTATCATAAATTAAATTATTATGAGCAAGAACACCCACCCTCCGGCCAGGAGAGTCGCACCGAGGCTAAAAAGTCCCACCGTTTGTTTCCTGCTTTCCACCATTTCTCCCACTTGGTGGTCTCTCTCTCTTTTGGCATCCGTCCGTCCGTCCTCCCCAAAACCCCGAGAGAATTTCTAGGGTTCCGAACTGCGCCCGATCAGCCGGGCGGATGAGGAGGGCGGCTACCCCGATCGTTGCCTGGGCGGCCGCCGTTCCGGCCGGAGAGACCGCTTTTCCGGCAAGAACGGCTGCCCTTCCGCCCCAACCTCAGGCCTACCATAGGCACTGGCAACTGCCGCCGGCGCCTCGGCCCCGCTTCGTCGTTGTCCTAGTCTGTTCCCCTTCCACCCAGAAAAGCCTCTCCTCGTCGTACATCCGCGACCTCCTCGTCTCCTGCCCTTCCACGCCAGAGAACTTCTTCTACTCCCAGGGCGCCGTCGTCGGAAAGTTCATATTTCGGTGCTGGGCCGATGCCCTCGAGGCCAGCGTCTACCTCTGGGGCCGCCGACTGGACGGCGCCCACCACCTGACCGCCAAAATCGAGTCCTCCACCGGTCTCCTCCCATCTCAAAAGGCCGAGGAGGAGAGCCGCCTCAGGGCCCTCTTCACCGGTCACATCCGGGGCCTTCTCGAGTGCGAGGCGGTGCGGCGGTGTGAAGGGAAGATCGAGCAGGTGGAGCATGAAATCAAGAAAGTGTCGGGGAAGCTCACGAAGCCGATTCGGCTGGCCACCATTGGGAAGATTCAGGACACTAGGAAGAGTCTGGAGGCAGAGAAGGAGCAGTTGGAGAGCAGGTTGAAGGAGTTCAGGGCCGCCATGGAGTGTCTTATTGCTTACCTCAGTGAGCAGCAGGAGGTCTGTGAGGAGGAGGAGGGAAGTCGAGATTTTAAGCTTCAAGGTGAATTGGATTGGAGCAGGATCCACCATTTGATGGAAAGGAATGCCGCCGGTTCGAGGTTGGGTTGCCCCTCTATGCTTGCAGAAGGAAAATTCTAAGCCACATATTCTCCAATCAGGTATTAGCTTTTGTCAGTGTAGTTACATATCTTCCATATGCTTAATTGTTTTACTTGCTCTCTCTTTCTCTCTACATGGAAGCGTGATTACTAATGGGTCTTAGTATAGTAGTATTCTTTTCCCACCGCTTGGTGATTGTGTCGGAGTGGAGTTTATATCCAGAGTTTGACCTCTCTCTACGCATGTTATGATAACCATGGCGATCCTAATAGAATGTTGACATTTTGTCAAAGGCCTGGTATAAAATGTTGTCAATTTAAGTGAGTTTATTTGATCCATGTAGCAGTCCCATATAAATGGGATAACGCATGTTGCTTAAGGTGTATAAACAAGATTTTAAAATAGAAAAGGTAATGGAATTATTTGCTGTTTATCTTTCTGCTTCTTTTATATCTATGTAGCATGTTATTTCAGTGGTATTGGTCTTTATTGAATTAATGACGTGAATATATATCTTCCTAAGCAGTGAGCAAATGCTTTGTTTGTTAAGCATCTTCTTAATATTAAAGTCACATGATTATTTGAAAATCATCATTTTGAAGAGTTGGTTTCATGAGACTTGGTCAGATGAAAATTCTGATATGGGTCTCCATGATGCTGCTTTATCTGACTTCAATATGGGATACAGTGTTGGCACGTTCCAAGGTACATGTCTTATGTGAAAACAATGAAAATGAAGTTGAACTGATTGTATCATTTTTAGAGATAATCTATTTCAAGGCTTATGATGATAACTTAGTGCCAAGAATTAAGTACGTAACGGAATTAATTGAGATACAGACTTCAGATTGCATTTTGCAACCCTGATATGTGGTTTGTGATGTAGCCTGATAGGATCATGCTTTGATTTGAGGAGAGAGGAAGAAGAGAGAATTAGGATAAAAATGTAGAGAAAAGGAAAAGAGAGGGATGATTGTGAGACGAATCCACTAACAAAAAATTTGCTTCTTTTGGAAATCAATTATCCTATTAAAATATTTAAGTCTCCTCTAACTTCATCGAGAAGGATAAATAAATGACCAAAAGACAGTCCTAATAAAAGCAAAGCTTTCTAATCTGACCTATATCAAATTAGAAATGTTCTGACAAAAACTATTAAAATCGGACTTGGTATGAGCCAAATACTGACTTTCCTGATTAAAAAAAGATTTCCTAAACAAAGATTTAAACTCCCAAGTTTCAGGAGTTTGATGAACTGAGATTTTAATTTTTAAAATAATTTCAGGCCCTTAAGTAACAAAGAAATATGTTAAGAGTAAACTGAAAAATGTAAAATCCAACTTTGTGGACCTTGTTTCCATGATGTCATTGTGCAGACCAATTTGAGTCCTTCTCCAATTGCTCAATCTTGGCTCAATGTGATTTAGATCTGTGTGGTGTACTTAACCAAGGATATAAGGAAATAACATTGTGAATTTATTGTTGTTGAAGATAAATGGATAGTCATATTGAATATCTTTATCTCTAGTGTTGAGTCAATGCTTACATTTTGCATTGGATCATCAAACTGGATATTCAAGATTTCGAAGATCTGCCCCCTAATAGATGTCTCTTCTGACGTCTCATTTTGACTAGCCAAGTTAGGTGAAGATATAGTCTTGGGATATGTGGTCTTAATAATATATATTTTTCTAAATTCTGATCTAGTTGATCTAATTAAATTCAGATTTGTTTTAGCAGAGCTTCATGGAGATCTACTCTTCCCAAGTCTTCTTGAGAAACTTGCTCTCAAGCACCCTTGCTGTGGACTTCCATTTCCCTTTTCTGGTTAACCACATTTTGTAGCCATAGGAATGATCTTGCTGATCAGCCAGGGAGGTTTTGCCTCTAATACCAAATTGATGTAGCCCCGGAGACATGTTTATAGGATTTTGGTTCGAGGACAGAAGAAAAAATAAGACAAGAGGAGAAGAAACTGGAAGAAAGAAGAGAAGACAGGAAGGTGGATTCCTCTAGAAGAAATTTTCTTCATTCAGAAAGTAATTATTATACTGCAATTTTTTGACCTCTAGAAGAAATAAGAGAAGATATAGAAAGGCATTCTTATAATCAAACCCATTATCAAACTCTAATTTGTTTGAGAAAACTACTAAACATGACTCCAAGTTAATCAAGATATTGTTTTTCTAAACCATAGAACTAAGCATCTAAGACTCAAGCTAATCTTAAGCATCGTATGAATTAAGATTTTCTAAGCACTTTCTTTTCAAAGAACAATCAATTTGTAAGTGTCAAAGTTTTATTTGTATATAGTCTCTTCTCCAAAATATGAATAACTCCAAGGCCTCAACTGAATGTATAAACAAATTCAGGACTCGTGTCACTATGTTTTGTCAACAAAGACACCAAAGTAATTGCAAGTACTTTCTGCAAACATGTACATTGCTAGTAACTCCTATCTTTTGGATGATTTTCTAGTCTTATATAACTAACTCATCTGAGAAGAAAATATGAAAAGAGTCAGAATAAGTTTGTCACTAAATTATAACTGAGTTTTAGGTCTATTTTGTGCTTGTAAATTTTGGTGAGAGCTTCATTATTAGTGTTCTGTCATTGAGTTCCAGTTTTCGATGTTGAGATATGCCTTTTGGAAGCTTATTGACAGAGTCTAGATTGCCACTGATTATGGCTTTATGTTGAATTCCAGAGCTTTCCTCATTTGAGTCTCCTTTGAAACTACATCAAGACATTCTCCTTCTCTTTGATTATCTTAGATACGGACCAAAAGTACGTTACTTGTGGAGATTGTATACATATGGATTTTCAAATAATGTCAGAGGCTCAGAGCAGTCATTGTCTCTGCTAAATATCGTGTTGGTGTTTAGAATAACTATATGCTTCACCTGATCTTTACTTACCAATGAAAAAGAGAAAAGATGTTGCTGCTAAATTTTTTTTCATGGTTGTTCAGCCATAGTTCTTGTATGGGAGTTTTGGACTTCTTCAAGTTGATTTGTCATACCATTGTCTTTGAGACATGGATTTTGATGCTTTTGCTTTTAAGCATTCAGTTTGCAGTTTTCCTCTGGGATTGTTCTGATATGAAGTTGTAGAGGTGCTTAAATAGAGTTTGCTTTTGGGCTGCTTCTTTTGATTTCCAATCCTTATCCAGGGGGTTAGTTACAGCACATTCAGGTGAAAGTGAACATCAAGTTTCAACATGTTATTCTCGAGAAAGGACAGCGGTTACACTAACTTCTATAAGCAGAAGAAATAGGGGCCAGCAATCTCTGTAATTAGGCAATCTCATCTCATGTAGTTCAGGGTTTTGTATTTTTAGCAATTTGACGTTATATTAACATGTAGTTGACTTATCCATGTGAGCATATAAAACCTTCATTTTTTGCTCCAGAAAAATTTAAACATGTCAGATTATGCTTTACAGTTATTAAAGAAGAAATTTGAGATATAATCTTTGGATGATCCTTGATTATCTAAAATGTGGTCGTTTTGTTGAGCTTAATTGACCACTGTGAACTTCTTGAGCATCATCCTGAGAAATATCTCAACCTGGAATGCATATCCTTCTTAGAGGTGTTTTATGGATTCGTGTGGTGAGAGATTGAACAAAGATGAAAATGAATATATTTTGCTGTGATTTGGTTTCATTGGGAATAATGAACCTTTTATGCTGAAGGCCTAAAGTTCCCTAAAGCGCAACCTTAATCACTCTATACATTCCTTGATATCTATTATCAAATTAGGCTGCCAATTGTTATCTTGAGTCAAGATAGTGCTGCAAAACATTGGCAAAATAGTGCCTCAATGATTTCTGAAACAGGCAATCCTCCAATATAATTGACTTCTAGTAAGACTTCTATCCTAATTAAGGCCTCGATAATGACTATTTTGATGATGAATATAAAAGAGGATAAATTTGACAGCAAATTACAATCAACCATTCTTTAACCCTACCATGTTTGAAATGGAATAAGAATTGTGCTGTAATATTTCTAGAGCCTGCTGGTAAATTTGAGACTAGCTCACTCTTGGGTTCTTGATATGATGGATCAATGGCTTCACATGGATCATTGTTTGGCTTTTGATTCATGGTCATTGCAGACAAATAGTCACATGATTGTATTTTACTGCTGGATCTACTTGCTAAAAATTGTGAAAGAATTTGGATCAAATCAAATGGTAAGCTTGTATTAGATATGTTTCTAGAGATATTTCTACAGAATTTGTCAACATCACTAAATAGTTATTCAGTCACTTTTCTGTCTTACCCTGAATTCGTGAAGATAGGATAATATACAATCAGTCAATTCCAGCTGCTTATGCTGCTCCAGTCCTTGTAACTATAAGCTTAGCTAGTAACTGGTTGGACTTTTCTGGATAGTATTTGATTTTTTGTTAGATACTTATTCAGCATGAGCTTTGCTATCTCTCTTGTCACGTCTTCTATATTTAAATTGATAAGTTCAAACATAGAGATGCTGGGAGTAAAATTAGCAGATGATAGTATTGTTTTAGATTTGCATGTTATTTTTTCAGTTGATTGTGCATAACTTTATTGACATTTATTTATTTATTTGAAATCATATGACAATTTTTGACCTCGAATTGCATGCTATGTTTTTTGATATTCTTTTTTTGTCTTTTGTCTTTCTATTATTGAACCAACATGGATGTGAATTCTTTCTTAGCTGTTCTGAAGCTTCATAAGTGATTGCTCATGCGTTTGCAGTGCCATAATTTATTATAATCTGACACCATGCAAATTTTTCAGTGTCATTTATGATTAGTTCCTCAAAATATTTTTGATGTATCAGTTGCTGTGTACCTCTCATGTTTAACTGCTGGACAACCTTTGGGTTCCCTTGGAAGGGTTCAATCTAAATTATTCTAGACCTGCTGGAATATTGCTACTGATGAATATGGTATAATGCTGTTTATCTAACAAATAGCCTGACTGTTAATGGAAACATTTAATTAGTAACATTGTTCAAGTTCACTTAATTCCTTCCCAATGAGAGTCATGAAACTGTTTTACTTGAACAGAATTAGATAAATGGTGGTTTTGAGAGTGAAATTTTAGTTCTTAAGTTTCTTTGATTTTGATTTCATAGGTTTGGTTTTGATTGGGGAGACTGGTTCTGGAAAGAGTACCCAGTTGGTCCAATATCTTGCCGATGCAGGACTAGCTGCTGATGGATCAATTTTGTGTACTCAGCCTCGAAAAATTGCAGCGATATCTTTGGCACAAAGGGTTGGGAGGAAGCAATGGGTGCTATGCAGACAACTTCGTGATTTCTCATCCCATCTATTCATCCTTCCAGAAATTCAATTCTCGGCTAATATTTATGACTGACCATTGTCTCCTGCAACATTGCATGAATGATATGAGTTTGTCTGGTATATCATATATCATTGTAGATGAAGCTCATGAAAGAAGCTTGAACACTGATCTTCTTTTGGCATTGATTAAGAAGAAACTACTTGAGAGATTAGATCTACGGCTTATAATAATGTCTGCGACTGCTGATGCAGGCAAACTTGCAGAATATTTCTATGGTTGCTACACCTTGTATGTCAAGGGGAGAAACTTTCCTGTTGAAATAAAATATATTTCTGATATATCTGCCCCCACTATCTGTACCACCACTTTGATGCACACTTCTGGTATTTATGCTTCCTATGTTGGTGATGTAATAAAGATGGTGCGCATAATTCACAAGACGGAGACAGATGGTTCCATCCTTGCATTTCTAACTTCTCAAATGGAAGTAGAATGGGCTTGTGAGAATTTTCATGATCCCTCTGCAGTGGTGCTGCCGATGCATGGGAAACTTTCTTATGAGGAACAAAGTCATGTTTCCAAACTACCAGGAAAGAGAAAGTTATTTTTCCACTAATGTAGCTGAGACTTCTCTTACCATCCAAGATGTTAAGTATGTGGTTGACTCTGGCATGGTGAAGGAGAGCAGGTATGAGCCTGGCAATGGCATGAACGTGCTCAAGGTTGGCAGGATAAGTCAAAGTTCTGCTAGTCAACGAGCTGGTCGTGCAGGTCGAACAGCACCGGGCAAGTGTTACAGGCTTTACTCAGAATGTGATTTCTATTCAATGAAAACGCATCCGGAACCTGAAATTCGCAAGGTTCACCTTGGAATTGCTGTTCTGAGAATTCTTGCTTTGGGCATTAAGAACGTGCAGGATTTTGAGTTTGTTGATGCTCCCAGTCCGCAGGCAATTGACATAGCTATGCAGAATCTTGTCCAGTTGGGTGCTGTTACCAACAATGCTGATGTCTTTAAACTTACTGATACTGGCTGGTCTTTAGTGAAATTGGGTATTGAACCACGGCTGGGGAAAATTATTCTTGATTGCTTTGGCCGTGGTTTGAGAAAGGAGGGCCTTGTTCTTGCTGCTGTAATGGCAAATGCTAGCAGCATATTTTGTAGAGTTGGCAGTGACGAGGATAAATATAAAGCAGACCGTCTTAAAGTTCCATTCTGCCACCGTTATGGAGACCTTTTTACACTGCTCTCTGTTTACAAGAAATGGGAAGATAAACGTGAAAATAAGAATAAGTGGTGTTGGCAGAATAGCATCAATGCTAAGTCAATGAGAAGGTGTCAGGAGACTGTAGTGGAATTGGAAAATTGTCTTCAACACGAACTCAACATTATCATTCCAAATTACTGGTTATGGGATCCAGATAAGCCCAATTTGCATGATCAAATATTGAAGAAGATTATACTTTCATCCCTTGCAGAGAATGTAGCTATGTTTTCTGGATGTGATCGAGTTGGTTATGAAGTGGCTCTGACAGGTCAACATGTGCAACTTCATCCATCGAGTTCATTGCTCATGTTTAGCCAGAAACCAAACTGGGTAGTTTTTGGGGAAATTTTATCAATATCAAATCAATATTGGTTTGTGTAACTGCAGTGGACTCTGAAAGCTTGTGTGTGATCCAGCCTCCTCTGTTTGATATTCAACAGTTGGAGAGCCGGAGGATGCAGATGAATGTGATCCCTGGAGTTGGCAGTAATCTGCTTAAAAGGTTTGTGGCAGACACAATCAAAACCTACAGAGGATTATTTCGCATATCCAGAAAGTTTGCATGGATGACCGTATTGGTATCGATGTTGACTTCGGAAAAAGTGAAATTCAGGTATTTGCATCACCAAAAGATATGGAGAAGGCTTGTTGCATCGTCAATGATGCCTTGGAGTATGAAACAAAATGGTTGAGGGATGAGTGTGTTGAGAAATACTTATTCCTGGCAGGCCTGGTAGTTCTCTCCCAGTGGCACTGTTTGGCTCAGGTGCTGAAATTAAGCATCTAGAACTTGAAAAGAGACATCTAACCGTGGAAATATCCCATCCAAATGCTCATGCTGTAGATGATAAGGAAGTTCTTTTGATGGTTGACCAATGTGTGTCTGGAATAGCTAACTATCATAAATATGCAGGAAATGGACCAGAGGGAACAGATAAATGGGGCAAGATAACATTTCTTAGTCCTGCGGCTGCAGAAAATGCTGTTGCCAAGCTGAATGAGGTAGAGTTTCATGGTTCCCTGTTGAAAGCTCTTCCTGTAAGGGCAGTTGACAATAAGCTGCTTCCATTTTCTGCAGTTAGAGCCAGAGTTTGTTGGCCTCGGAGGCCAAGCAAAGGAGCTGCACTTATTACATGTGCTGGAGGAGAGGCTGAATTTATTGTCAGAGACTGCTTTGCATTGGTGGTTGGAGGTAGGTATGTTAACTGTCAGGTCAGCACAAAATACAAAAATTGTGTATTTGTAACAGGACTGCCGAGAGATGTATCAGAAACAGAATTATATGATGCTTTTTAAGTTCAACAGAGAGGAAAATTCTTGACATTCACTTGTTGAGAGGAGAAGCAATACCCAACCCCCCAGGTGCTACTTGTAGAGAAGCACTTGTTAGAGAAATTTCTGCTTTTATGCCTAAAAGAATTTCGTGACCATAGTTTCCAGATTGAAGTGTTCAACCGGAACCAAAGGATTATATGATGAAAGCTATAATCACATTTGATGGCGGCCTTCACCTTGAGGCAGCAAAGGCTTTGGATCACATCCAGGGGAAGGTACTACCCGGTTGTCTCTCATGGCAGAAGATACGGTGCGAACATGTGTTTCACAGCCATCTATCTTGTCCAGCTCGTGTCTATTTTGTTATTAAGAACAACTGGATTCTCTACTTGAAAGCTTCCAGCAGCAGAAGGGTATGTGTATATTTCTTTTAACTAAATAATTTGACTTGTTTATTTACAAATATCTGTTTCCCTTTGCATATCTCATTCCTGTTCCTATTGTGAAATAATGGCTACATTTTTTCATTTGTGCTTCTTACTGCGCTAAATCATGCCAATTTTTCTATGATCGTGAATGATGAGCACTGCTTTTGATTCATGTCTTTCTCACTCACAGTGGCTGAATTTATTCTCTGCTACATGAATTATTATTTCTTGTAGCCTTATTAAGTTAATTAAGATTAAAGAGCCTAGTCTCTAAAAGCTTTAAAGCGTAATCTCTTGGTATCAATATGTCACATTACCTCTCTTTTGGAATTACAAAGATGCTAATTGTTTATATGAGATCAATAACAGGGACTATGTTCTTTAAGATACAATTTAGTCCAGCAAGCTCAAAAATTGAAAACGCAATTGAGTTCTACAATGGTGAACAAAGTCAGAATTCTTACTAGTCAGGTGAGAAAATTTGAAAATAAGGTACCCATAAAAGGTGCATGGAAAATGAAAATATTTAGCAAAGTTTGAAAACATTTAAACAATTGTTTGCTGGAAGTCAAGAATCATTCAGAAATATACATAAATTGCTGAATATGCTTTCTTTTAGGTAAGAAAATTTTAACATGATTTTGATAAATCTAAACTCTAGATTGACTTTACCTTTGTTAAGTATGTGAAAGAGTGGTTTTTCTTATTTTCATGTGATATGATGACCCATAATCCATGAAACAATCATCTTAGTTAACAACCTATAGTCGAATTACCAACAAATTAGAGTTGAAACTGCAAGAAACATCACAAGTCGTGATGGTGCAAATGGCAACGTGCATTAATTCTGCAGCTAGAATGATGCTTAATATTCTGAAGGTTAAAATAATGCATGTAAAAAGGAATATGGTGGTGGAATGTGTAGTTCTGATGACAAACCGAGGACAAAAATAATATCTTCAACTGTTTGCAGAGAACTTTAATTGCATATATTCTAAAAGAAAGGATTTTAAAAGAGAGGGTAGTAAACTACTATGACAATCTGCAACCTCAGTATGGTGCTCTATAGATTTCCAATGCAAGTAAACCTTCTCTGCAGGACAGGGAAACTTGAAGTAAATTTTGTCTTTTAACTAGGCAACCATTAAGTCTTTAATTTTATATATACTCTTGTCATAGTTACTTCCTTGTGAGATTCAGTATGCTATGACTGCACACCTTTTAATTCATCATGCACCTATCATTAAGAAATTGCATTATGTAGTATCTGGTGGGTTCTCCAGGTGCAGATCATGACTAACGTCCAACTTTTCTATCACACTCTGCAGGTGTATCCTATAATCTGGAAAAGAATGATAATGGTTCTTGTCGAGTGAAGATATCTGCCAATGCCACAAAAACTATCGCAGATTTGAGGAGGCCTCTCGAGCAGTTGATGAAAGGCACGACCATAAGCCATCCAAGCCTCACTCCAACCGTGCTTCAGTTACTCTTCTCCCGGGATGGAGTGGCCCTCTTGAAAGCTGTGGAGCGGAAGTCTGGAACTTACATTCTGTATGACCGGCAGAACCTAAATGTTAGAGTGTTTGGACCTCCGAAGGAGGTTGCTGCAGCTGAGCAGAATTTGGTGCAATCACTGCTATCCCTCCACGAGGACAGGCAACTTGAAATCCGTCTCCGGGGTCGCAACGTCCCCCGAACTTGATGAAAGAAGTGGTTCAGAGATTTGGACCAGATCTTCAGGGGCTGAAGGAAATGGTGCCTGGGGCTGAGCTGACCCTCAACACCCGATCCCATATAATCAATGTTCGAGGAAACAACGAGCTGAAGCAAAAGGTGGAAGAGGTGATCTCTGAGGTGGCACTATCTGTTGATCATGCTTGGATGATCGAGCAGCCGTCGGGAACCTCTTGCCCCATTTGCCTGTGCGAGCTGGAGGAGCCTTACAGGCTTGAAGCCTGTGGGCATGATTTCTGTCGGAGCTGCTTGGTTGATCAATTGGAGTCCACCATCAGGTCCAGAGATAGCTTCCCTATCTGTTGCACCAAGGAGGGTTGCAATGAGCTCATCCTGCTCGTGGACCTGCGGTCTCTTCTGCCGTCTGAAAAGATGGAAGAGCTCTTCAGGGCCTCTTTAGGTGCCTTCGTGGCTTCCAGGGCGGGCCTACCGCTTCTGTCCCTCACCCGACTGCCCGTCTGTGTATCAGGTTGCCCCCAAGGATGCAGAGGCTGGACATTTTGTTTGTGGGGCTTGCTCGGTGGAGACATGCACCAAGTGCCATCTTGAGTACCATCCTTTCATATCTTGTGAGAGATACAAAGAGTACAAGGAGGACCCGGACCTGTCGCTAGTGGAGTGGCGCAAGGGGAAGGAGTACATAAAAGACTGCCCCGCCTGTGGTTACACAATTGAGAAGATCGATGGTTGCAACCACATTGAGTGCAAGTGTGGGAGACACATTTGTTGGGTGTGCTTGGAGTTCTTCAGAAGCAGTGATGATTGCTATGGTCATCTTAGGTCTGAGCACCAGTACTACTGATCTAATGAACAAATGCAGCGTAAATATGTCTGTAAATCTGTATATATGTCCATGCATAATATAGAAATACTTCATCTCGCTGAAGCCATCATTGACCATCTGTTCTCGTACTAGCAGTAATCTTCCCTCTTTGTGCATATATATATATATATATATATATATATATATATATATATATATATATATA
>KE505013.1:553190-580004 GCA_000441515.1 Elaeis oleifera | reverse complement strand
TATATATATATATATATATATATATATATATATATATATATATATATATGCAGCGGCTAGACGTGAACTCCATGCAAGCACAAGGCCAAAGCCAAACACCGTGAATCGGTAGGCTCTGCGTCATCCTCATCCTTCGCTTCTTCTTTTAGGTCCTGTTTTCCAGTATCGGGACCTCAATCTCGAGGAGCTTCACCCACTGTGGGTGGGAATGCAATCTCAACTCCTCCAAGATCGGCACAGCCATCTGTTTATTTGTTTGTTCGCAAGTGAGGCTGCCATCGCCTCTCACCTTGCCTGTGTTTGTGACAGCTGCAGGGCTCTTAACAGGCTCGAGTTCTCGCTTCTCCATCTTGCTTTTTCTGTTTTGGTAAACTTCCATCATGCTTCAATCCCAGTTCATTATCCGTTTGATCGCCTTTGCTGCTGCCAAACTGGAGAAAATAATCTTTTCCGTCGACAGAAAGAATATGGAACTTGCATTGGTGTTGTTGGCACTGTTTTTGTACCAGAATAACATGGATGATACCTCTAATCCATCTCTTGTTATCATATCCCTTGAGTGAGAAGATGTTGAGGTGGCATTTGGTATGAAGTGATGATTCCAAGATCATATGGGTGGAGGGGATAAGATCACCACATTTGGTAGTATCCAAATGATCCTATGTGACAAAAATGCCAAAGAATCCCTAGACCTAAAATCACCATCCAACCCAAGTGCTGTTAAACCTATCCTTGAGGACACGTTTAAAAAATTACTCTAATCAGTGATGCTAGGTTGAAATTTAGAGACAAAAATGTATCTCAGTCCAATAGAAGAATTAGTCCAATTCCCCTAATCCATTCAGCCTTAATTAAAATAAATAAAATCTATAAAATATATTAGGGTAGTTTTGGTATTGTATGGTTAGTGATTTTGGATTTTTAAGATATATCAAACAAATTAATCATATTATTACCAAAAAAAATAAATTAATCATACATATCCGAGGATCTTTGTGGGGACCCCATTTGGCTTATCAAACCCTATTTTGGAGAAGGTTGAAGGTCATGATCTGGGAGGAGGCCATTAGTTGAGCTCTCCCTCTCATAATGCTCCCAATTGCCAATCGGTGTGAGCTTGTTATGAGTTGAGATCCTTAGGCAAGAGAACATGATGAAGTTGTTACATATATGGATTTAATAATAAGGGAGGAATAAAAGTCTCTTCCCATTTGCCAGGGATGAAGGGAAGGGAGAAATGGGTTGGTGTTTATAGGGAAATTCGGTGAAGAAGGAAGGAGTGAAGGAAGTGTGATGTAAGGAAAGCATTTTGCTTGAGGTGTTTTGTGCTCATATTTAGACAGAAATCATGTACGTTCTGGCAGAGGGCCCACCCCGACATGCTCTGCACTAGAAAAAATTATTGATTAGAATTATTCTACTACGTGTATCTTGCACCATCCAATAAAATTATCATATATTAATTATTAAAAAAGAGGCACTATTATCCAAACTTGATTTAAAAGTTGTGGAGGAAAAAAAGTTTACTTTACCGTTAGCAGACAACTTTTGTTAATTTGAATGAAAATATTAACTTTTTTGGATTAATATAATCAATTTTTACTGGATGGTGCAAGATAAACATGATAGAACGGTTCTAACCAATTATTTCTCTCGCATTGGTTTTGATGTGAAGTCCTAGGTTGCTTGTTGGACCATGATTTTGGACCCAGATTGGAGACCGACTATGTAGTTGGAGATTAAAGATATGACCATAGAGAACATCACGCATGTTTTCTTTCCATTGTATGGGTTCTCCAGTTGGTTTTCTTCCAAGTAGAACCACCTTCTTGTCATGCTTTCAGTATAACATCATTACTGATCACGCTCTTCATTTATAGAAGATATCTAACTTCAAACCCTGCTGGTGGTATATTTCTTAGAACAAAATTATTATTCTTACTATTTAAACATAAACACCGCTAGATTCAAATTTTGATCTGTCCTGTTCAATCTCTCACCATTGAAATTTGATGGCTTTGCCGCAGTTGTGTTGGTGCAATCATCATCTGCAATTGAAGTTAGGTGGACCCAACAATTAAATCAGCAGGAATTTGTTGTACCAGCTTGGGAAACTTAATTCTCTACCTATTTCTTAAGCTTTCTCCTATTATTAAATTTTCTGAAGAATTGTTTTTTTTTCATAACTACACGTAAATTCATCGTTGCACCTGCTCCGGCTTCAAATTAATAAATGAGGTTTGACATGATTCCATCAACTTCTGATTCTGCTGTCTTCAATACTCTATCCAATTTTTTTTATAGAGAAGACATAAGAAATCCTAGAACTACTCCTAAGCATTGTAATTAGAAGAGCTTTCAGTTTACTTGGTACCTAAGCTTTAAGAAATGTCTTGGACCCACAAGATAACCAAAAGAAACGACTTCAGACCACAAGTCTCATGTTAGTTGCAGATTTATAAATTTTGAAAACTCCCAGAGATTCTTGGTAAAAAATATTACAAGTCCCTTAACTACTGAGCTCCAATTCATAATCCCTGATACTTGGAGTCTTATCTGATAACCTATCTAATAGCCCTGTTAACCTATCCAATAGCTATGGCCTTTCAGTTTTTCTTTCTTATCTATTTTATCTGACAATCTTTCCTTTGCTGTTCTTGTTAAACACATCATTTGCTGTTGCTTGAATACACACACATACACACAGAGAGAGAGAGGTGGACAAACCAAATTCTTGATACAGCACCATCTTGTACATTTGATAGGGACCTTCATATTACCATGACAAGGAGACTCTGTTGCCTCTCAACAAATCTCAATAGAACACTGCCAAAAACAAGTAGTAGTTATTTTCATACAAAAGGATGGATCTGGCTTGAATAACATCTCAGCAAACTCCCATTGGAGCTCGATGAGGAATTCCCTTCCTCCTCTTTGCCATCCTGTTTGTCACCATGGTGGAAGGTGGTGTTGGTGGTGACATGCAATCAAGTGGGAAGTTGTCGTTATATGAACATTCTGCTTGCTTGTTTGAATCATCCCCAATGTTTGATTCAGTTGACATTTGCCTCTCATTAAAATTTGTTGCATTTGAAGAAGTTCTTGCCAACTGCAACACCCAAGAAATGTTTAGATTCTTTCTCGCCTTGTTGATGTGAGGAACAAGTCAACCATTGGCTCAAAGGAAATAAGGAAAAACAAATCTACTTGAACATAACCAACTCATTTACCCAAATTTCATGCTTGTATGCATTTAGAAATTATCACATTCCAATCATATACAGGTATCATCAAGTCTGAAAAGGAACAAATAAGAAGTTTGAGTTTGAAAGTTTTTTTCCTAATATAGCTCATATTTTCAGAGAATTCTGATCAGGAGGCAACCCAAGACAAAGGGCAATTAATCAAATTAATCCATTGTCAATGTGCACTTTGGAACCATGCATTTAGCAACCTTTGTTTTTGTTTTTTTTTCTTTTAAAAAACGTACATCATGTTTGCTTTCTTGGCAAAGTAGAAAAAACATTTCCACTGAATTTGATCATCACCAAAGTAGTATTTTGTAATGCATGCCAGGAGGACCATATCGATGGTTTTCTCAATGGGTGGAGCATAGTTCACGCTCTTCCATGAATATCAAACTTGTAGCTACATTATATTCAACCTCTAACCATTGGCTTGAATACTGTAATCAAGCAGGGGAGCTAATACGATGCTCTAAAAACACATGGGAATCTGATGCTCAACAAAGCTGGTGGAGTTGGTGAGAACTTCTGTGGTCCATCTACAATGTAGGAGAGGATGGACTTCTCTGATGTGCAAGGCCCAACCCCAGCCAATCCATGTGTGAATAATTTGAGTGTGCATGATGCAGCAGCATTGCTCCCCAGGGAATTCCTGTGGATAGCCCTTCATCTGCCACTTATTGGCACATGAAGATTAATTCATAGGATAACATGTTTGCAAACATTTCTGCTCGGAAATCTCAGCATATCGGTGAATGCTGGATGGATGGAGGTCTGTTTCAGGCCACGGACCTAAGCTTTGTTAAAGCTCTCTGACTTTGTTAATGGAATCAATGATGAAACTGGCCTAACCTACACCAGCCGGCAGTTCCTGGCTTTCTCAAATGAAACCTGGTTAGGGTCTGTCGATGAGTCATTGTATTGCTAAACAACAGAAAAGAAATTTAAAGCATTTGTAATGGCACTAGTTTGGTCCAAATTATTGATAGATGCTTCAAAAGGTTCCATCAATTGGGTGGGCATAAGAAAAAGCTGTGCATTCAGTGTTGGGTAGGTAAAGACACCCAGAATGATTGGTGGGGTTCATTGTGATTCCATTTCAAGTGGTGCGCCCTATCCCAGTTCCCAACAAGTTGTGACACTGATGACTAGTATGAAAAATAGCCCAACCTCATTGAAAGTTTAGTTTCCTGTCCAATTTCAGCCTTATGGGGCGTTAACAAAGACCAAAAAAAAAAAAAAAACAAAGAAAGAAGCCACCAAGAAGGCAATGCTCTTGTTACCTTGCACCCCAGAGAGCAGAAGGTGAAAGCATCGAGGAGACTCCTTTTACAGTGATGACAAGTGTTGGTCACGCCTTTCCCGATCCCTGGCCGTGGCCGCTCGTTCAAGAACACAACCTTTGCACCATTGATGATGTATGTCTGCACCCCTGACAAGTCCAAGAACTTGTTGATCTCTGCCACTCTGATCACATCGTGGTAGGATGACCGCCGTATCTATATTCCAGTTAGACCAAAGAGTTAATGGGAATTATGGAAACATTCATAAGTCCCTGCAATATAGTGTTTAAAAGAAGCATGAAGAGATTATAGAATGTGGATTGGATGGATACTTGGATGGAACGATGACCACCGTGGTAGATGAGGCAAGATGAGCACATGGCGCCATTGGTGCAGTCCAAGCAGTACATGTTGCATTCCTTCTTGTTAGAGTTGGTGTGGTGCTTGCAAGGGAGGAAGAAGGTGGTGCGAAGGAGGGGTAGAGCCATGGGGGCCTCACCTTATCTCTCTCTGGCTCCACCATTCCCTGTTTAAAAGAGCTATAATGTTGAAACAAAGCAATACGACAGGGATTGAAGACTGTGGGAAGGAATGGATGAGGGCTTGTTGAGTTCTAAGGTCGAACCATGGGTTTGAGAAGATGGTATTTGAGACGGTTGTAGAGAGGAAAAGAAAGGAGGTTAGAGTGGTCCTCTATGCATTGAGAGCGAGGAGAAAGTCTCTCTGTTTTATGTGGAAGAGTTGGTGGTGTATATATGTTTTGAGAAACGTTAACAGTATGTAATATGAAAGTTTTCTACACGACCCACTAAAGTCATGACCTAAAAGACAAAATTGCTACGATGAGTTGATGGCAGAAATGTGTCATTTTGTCTAAACAATGATTGTTGTCTTGAAATTTTCTTTGAACCAAGTGATAGATTGGTGAATTATTATCTTGGTGCCCTCAGCTACATTCTAGAATTTTTATTCCTAGTCCTAGAGGGGATTAGTTAATTAACATTTAATATACTGTTTGGTTTCTTCCCTCTCATATAATTCTATAAAGTAGTTGAAGTAAAGAAATAAATAGAAGGATATCTGTCACACCTTAAAGCTAGTGTGGATGCAAGTACTGTAATTTCAAGATTGAATTTGACTCACATTATACCATTTCAAAAGCTTAATGAAATGAAGTTGACCTCCATCACCATTTTCTCCCAAAACATTGAAGGAACTCATGCCATCACCATTTCTTCTTATCTTTCTTTCTCAATCCAGTTGTTCTATTCTCGTTCCGGCCGGTTACTTCTGTGGAAATAATTGATTCTGCATAAGTTCTAAAGATCCATTCCATGCTTGTAAGTCAACTTTTCTTTTGCAAATTTCAGCCATCTTTAATCTCTGGATGGAAGAGGCTGGGGAGCCATGGAGAAAGAAGACGCAATAAAGAGCGAGCTTATGTTGGATTCTTGATCCGATCCTTTTAAGTCATCTAGCATATTGATTAGGTGGTGATCAAAAATTTTATTCAGTAGTTTCATCACAACTAGTAATCAGGTAATGATTTAATAATATCTCTGAAATTTCTTTAAATAATGTTAGAAAGAAGGAGGGCAATGGTGTCCCCCTTGTGTTTATTTATTTGGACACTGTCATCATGTTCATAGGATTTCATAATACCGTCGTGCATCTGCATCATTATGTTGTTGTGATGCATCTCAAAACTAAAATTCTTCTCTGTCACCGTAATATCATTTTATCGGACTTGTCTACCAAATTGATTATATGTGCATCAGTATGTGGATATAATAATAATAGTTTTCTTTTTCTTTTAAACTTTTAATATTTGCTACAAATGCTAGATGAACCTTGATCTTTTTCTCTTTATCAACTAACTTTTTAATATTGAATCCATAACTTTGGATAAAACTGCAAGACTACATGGTTAACTCTACCATCACGACAAATGTTGGAAAAATAGCTGAGAATAAGAAACATCCATGATGGATGCGTGTTTATTGTGATAAATATAGCTTCAAACACCTAAGTGATGAGAGTACAAGGAAATTTAGATACATTAAATGTTGTTTAAAAGTCAGCACCGTATATTTTATGTTTCTAAAACAAAATCTCTTGATTAGAGGATGTATAAATAATTTAAATTTGAATAATATTTATTTTATTGTTATACTTGTTTTGTATTTTATAATTGTTCCCCTGTTCTCTACAGCTTTATTCCTTCATCAAAATTTTCTTGTCATGTGGCCTCTTGAACCTTTTTTGTTTTTTTTGTTTTTTTGT
The DNA here is from genome assembly GCA_000441515.1 of Elaeis oleifera. Lineage (NCBI taxonomy): Eukaryota > Viridiplantae > Streptophyta > Magnoliopsida > Arecales > Arecaceae > Elaeis > Elaeis oleifera. Next base: position 573,193 of record KE505013.1, on the reverse strand, counting down.
GATATAGCCTCTTGAATCTATTAATTTGCTTCTTTAACACAAACATTTTAATAGGTTTGATTTGAGACAAAAAGTATATAAAAAAAGTGAAAAAAGTTCAAAATACTAGAGGACCAACCACCTAGAGACTAGTACTCCCTACTATTAAAAGATTATTGTGTGGTGCACATTTCTAACCACTATGGTGTCTATTGTTTTGACTTGGAGATGAGTTAAATGATACAATCTCCAAACCATCTAACTTTTTTGAGGGGAAAAAAGCCTAAACTATGGCTACCACACTAAAGTGCATTGAGAGGAACGGCGGACCAGATAAAAAAAAACCTTTGAGCATGGAGTGGTGCAGACTTGATCAAAGGGTTCAGTTATGAAAATGTCGTACTTTAGCTGGATGTTGATTAGTTTTATATTATGTGCTGTATGCATGGTTGTTGAACGCCTTCCAACCATCCCACCTAATGATTTCGACAGCTTCAGTTCTGCTATTCCTTATTTAAGCCAAGATGCATTGATCAATCTATTGTCATATTAAAAATAAATTCTAGACCCACCACTATATTATTATGAGTTAACAATACATAGAACATCTCATTATTACAAACTTATTTTGGGGTTGCCTGTATGCATCTTTTCTCAACATTGATTGCTATCTTGCATTGGATCCTTTGTCAACAGAATGGGGAAAAAAAAAAAAATCTAGCATTGGATCCTTCATGATTTTTCTTCCAATTAGTCATCACTAGTACTTGGTTCCATCCCCTGATACTTTTCTTCTAATTGTATTCAAATCTCTTTCGGTTCGATTTTGACATGCAGTCCGGACCATCTCAAATAGCTATTGGTAGGTTTATTTTGAGCACTGCATCGTCTATCATAAATTGAATTATTTCTAACTTTATCTCTCCGACTCGGATGTTTATATCCCTTCTTCTCATAGAAAGTTTTAAGGCCAGTCTTATTCAACTAATTTCTTAGTAGAAGAATCAAAATTCCACTTTTCAAATAATAGGAGCTAAGGATGGATGGATGAGAAATGAAAATGAGCGACAACAAATTGCGTGCAGACAATTGAGATTGTTTATCAGTTTTTTTTTTTAATAAGACCAAGCACTCGTATAAATAAATTTAGTATAAATACAATCAAAAGAGCTGGAAAAAAAAAAGAGATGGCGGAACAGCAACAAAGCTCTTAGAAAGGCTAGTAAGGCCTTTTGGGTTGGACGTAACAGTTCGGACTCGAGAAATTTTTGGCACACTGGGGTAGTGTAGAAAATTTGATGTGGAGCGTATCATTTTGTTCGATTGATTTACGTAGTCATCACTTTTCAACATACATTTAATGTCTGTAGGTCAGCTTTTCGTTTAAAAATTTTGTATGATGAAATATCTATATCTTTTGAAAAAATTATGACATCCTGTAACATATTATAACCCAGGATATTATAATATGACCCAGGATATCATAATATGGAAGAAGTATTTTGTCCCACCACTTTTCGATGCGCATTTAATACTTGCAGTTTTACTTTTCATTTGAAAATTTTGAATGACGAAAATACCCCGATTTTTGAAAAAATTATGACATCCTGTGCATATTATGACATCCTGCATTATATTATGATATCCTATTGATCAAAATTATGACTTTCTGGATACAAGATATTATAATATGGACATAAAATATCATAATTTTATCAAAGAATAGAGGTATTTTCCTCATACAAAATTTTTAAATGAAAAAGTCGATCTGCAGGGATTAAATATGCATTAGAAAGTACTGACTATGTGGATCAATCAGACAAGATAGTGCGCTCTATGTCAGATTTTCTACATCACCCGCGATGCACAAAGAATTTGTCATTGGGACTCTAACAATGTATATTCGTTGCAATAGTTTTTCTATCATAGGAATAGTCAGAAATCAAACAAGCACATAATAAAACTAACCCATGTAGCAAAGAATATCTGATTTTGATCGTAATCAAATTATTTATGAAATAGCTATGTTCATTACCAAATAACATTTTATTCTATGACTTATTTGCACTAACTTAGCAGGCCAATGGGACAACTCAAATCTCACACAAAAAAATTGAACCGAAATATTTAATTTAAAAATTAAAAATATCTTCTTAATTTAATCTAATTTATTTATATTTTATATTTAAAAATATCAACTAATTCTTTAGTTATCGATATATTCCAATATGATCTAGCCGTCTATCTTTATTAATAAAATGAAGTCACGTGACTATCATATGATACCATTATTTTTAAATGATAAAATATTCTTATCTCCATCTCCTTCCTGCTTCTTATTCCCTTCTCTCCAATTGATCCCCTTCTCTTTCGTTACCGATGACCCTCTTTCTCCCTTCTCTATTTCCTCCTAATCCATTTCTCCTTATTCATGATGGCTCCCTCCACCTCTACTCATTCCGCTACCTCCCTTTCCTCCTCCTTCCTCTTTTCCCCTCTCCGATTGATCCCCTCCTCCTCTATTGCCGGTGTTCCTTCTTCTCTCTCCTCTCTTTTTTCTCATCATTCTTTCTCCTCCATGGTGGCTCTCTCCACCTTTATCCATTCCTCCACTACCTCCCCTTCCTCCTCCTCCTCCTCCCTCCTCTCTAATTGATCTCCTTCTCCTCCATTGCGGCTTTTCTCTTTCTTTTCCTCCTTCTTCCTTTCCTTCATCCTCATCTATTTCTCCTCCTCCATGGGGCTCCCTCCACATTTGTCCGTTCCTCCACCGCCTCCTCTTCCTTCTTGTCTTCATCCTTTTCTTACTTCCTCCTTTCCAATTGATCTCCTCTCCTTCCTTCCTCTACCTACTCCAAGCCGTCCATAAGTAGCCATCCATTCCACGCAGCCCCTCTTCCTCCTCCTCATCCTCTTCTTCCTTCTCCCCTTCTCATACTCTTCCTCCTCCTCCTTTCTCCTTTTCTCCGATTGATCTCTCCTTCTCCCTTCCTCCTCTTTCTTTTTAAGTTGTCTATAAGCCATTTCTCTCCAGATGGCTCCCTCCTCCTTATTCTCTTTCTCATTCTCTTCCTCTTCCAAATTTATCTATGAGAAAAAATATTTTGTTCATTAAGAAAAAAATTAATATCGTTTATTGATAAGTGAATGATTGGATCATATTGAAATATATTGATAATTAAATAATTAATTTAATATTTTTAAATATAAAAATATAAATATAATTCAATTGAGGTTGGTGGGAATGTTTTTAATTTTTTTTTTACTATATTTATTGTCCATTAATTCTTCCCAACGTCGCATCCTGCACTGCACTGCACTGCACGTGCCAACTGCTTACGTGAGCCCGCACGAGAGTGAAGCACTGAAGCCTCTTGCAGGTGGACGAGACAGACGTCCGCCACGTGTGGTAAATCCCGACCGTAGGCTCGACGGGCCCGCTATCCGGTACATTGACGCCTGGGCCTGCAAGCCCTGCAGCTTCCCTCCTCGGCCCGCCGACGGCGGTTGCCTCTTCCGCCCCGCCGACTTCCCCTCGGAAAGCTCCTCCGCCTCCTTCCCAAGGGAGGCCCCGCCTTTCACCTTCCCTGCATCGATACCTGGCTCCGCTCCCACCTCAACTTCCCCCCGCTGCCGTGGGCTCCCCCATCGTCGCCCCGGTTACCACTGCTGCCGCTGCTCTCCCTTCTCCTCCTCCTTCTTCTTCTTCCCTCGCCTCCGCCACCGATCTGGTGGACGCCAATTCAAGTTCCTCTCCTCTGGTGGAGGATACAGATCGCCGCCTGCCATCGGATACCAATCGAGTGGAACGTGAAGAGGAACAAAAAGCGGAGTGATAGAAACTGGAAATGGAACTGCGATTGATACAATAGCGGTGTCTTCTTCTATGTCGCCAAGCTCGCAGTTTTGGGTGCCAAGTGATCTGGGGGAAGATGGGTTGCAACTGGTTCGCAGTCGGTCTTCATTGACTCATCCTCCCTTGCCGGTCCCCTCCTCAAGGCAGATGAGGAGGAAGGATCCAGAGAGGAGAGAAAAGACTCCGACTTTGAAGAAGAAAGCACTAGGAACAGGGAAAGCAGGGGAATGCTTCAAAGGGAGCCTCTCAGCAGAAGGATCCTCAAGAAATGTAAATATCTCTATCAAGCAGCGGCAGGGTTTCTTGTTGTCGAGACATGAACGAGGCCAGAGTGCAATTCTTCCATGGTGAGAAGGACCATAATGTAATTTTCTGCTAGTTTACGCTTCAATGATATCCTCTCAAGTTCCTATGATAGAGAATTTGAGAATAGGGTGTGTTCTTAGCAAGCTGGGAGCTGCCTGTCTCTCTTGATACACTGTGTACAGATTTGAAGGTGTAAAAGAAATCTTCCTTGCTTTAGGTACTGGATAAACTACTCTTATGGTTGCGAGCAGAACTTTTGAGTGTCTTGTAGCAGTTTCCTGAATGAATGTGTGGTTTTATTCAGATGAACCAGCTCTATCTCTCTTGGAATTGGTAAGTTAATTTTGAAGTCGGCGAAGGCTCTTTATTTTGCATTATAGACACGCTTCATTGTGCTGATATGATATGAATGAATGAAGGATCTGTGCCGGCCTTCCTTATATGCTTGCCTTCTTGATCATAGTTAACTAGTGATGGGCACAATTTTGGAGGCTCTGATGTTCTGTTAGCAGATATGCCATATGTTATTTCTATGCATATGACCAAGCAATAAGAATGCTGATCTAGACTATGAAAGTAAAGCAATTTACCTGCTTCCGTTCACTTGCAACCAAATAAAATGTTTTTTGTTCGAAATTATCTTGACTTTTAAGGCTGAAGTCATGAACAATTTTTCATTTTGCTTATCAATCTTATCTAAATCTGCACATAGCCAACTGGATAATATGCATGAGAATGTGAAAAGGATGAAAGATTGTTGTTAGATGGCAAAACCTAATTGTTTGATTTAACAGAATAAGTTATAATTCATTAATTTTTATTAGTTGGGGCTTCCTCAATGTTGGATAATTGTTTATATTACTTATGTTCACACTTCATAATGGTTTTCTTTTCAATGCAAAGCCTTCAAAACAATCATTAAACCTCTGCAAAATTGTATCCATACTTTCTAAGTGCAGATTATTTATATTAAATACATCAGATGCTTAGTGGAAATATATATAATGCCACTTGCAGGACCTCTTCTTTAACTTTTGGATTTGATTGGTTTAGATGTTCTCTAGTCATACGCATAGTTGCTTCTGCATTTGTAAAGCTTAGTAGAGTATGAAAGGCTAATGATAACATTTTGTCTTGTATTTTCACTTCTTATGCTTTATATAGAACTTTGCACTACAACAAGTAACACTAACGATCTGTGATATCGTATAGATGGTAAAATGCATAACTAATTCTTTTCTTAATGCTTACTGATATATTCTTATAAATATGGTTGGTAGCACATTTTCATGGGATGATGATCACCTTTTATGGTTCTAAATATAACTCGTCTCATATAAATGGTCCGAAATGCATGAAGCGATCATTTCTTTAAGTCACTTTGGTTGTTTGGAGTGTTGCGTTAATATTTGGATTCATAGATAGTGGTTCTATTAATTTGGATCATTTCCTGTAATATTCTTGTAGGCTTCAAACGACGAATAAACATGTTGCTTTCAGACCCCTCTTCTAGATATATTTGGTGCTTTAGAGCAAACAAATTTTAACATGGAATAAGGTGCTACTCAAAGTATGTAGTTGCCAAGTCAGTGACTTTAGGATGAAGATGTAGTTGCCAAGTCAGTGACTCAAAGTATGTAGTTGCTTTCAGCTCTCACAGTTACTTAATTTGGGATGTAATTTTATAACGATGACATGATGCATGTTTCTTCTTGTCTTTGAAATTTCCTGGCTGTTGGAAAAATTTGTAAACATAATTTTGCAGATAGAGATTGTTGGTTGTAACCTGGGGGTTGAAGATGAGTTTGTGATCAAAACAAAGTTGCATCTTGTGGTTGGTGAGAGCTGTTGAGCTCTGTGTGATGGTTCTAAATATTGCTTATGTACATGATTTATTGAAAGGTAACTGGCATTGTGGCAATGTCTAGAGGATAGATAAATACACAATCATGCATCATTTTGGAATATCCTGATCACATAAATGAACTGCAGCATGATCTAGTTATTTTATCAATTCATTTTACAATCATCAATAACCTTGATGCATCTTCTAGCTTTTGACATCAACCAGGTTGGGGCTATAGAGCTGGGGATATTCATAAAACTTAACAGATTATTTTCACAGGTTTTAGATTGGCTATAGGATGACTATCAAGCTTCATCAACTCTCTTTAATGTATGAGTACAAAAATGGCTGTTGCATGGTGCATAATATGATGATAGAAGAGATGCCTCTAGATTGGCGAGATTGGCGATTATGACTTAACGGTCATAGCTATAGATTTGGAACATATGGTATCAGTGTTATAAGATGAATCTGACAATTATGAGACAACCTTGTCAGAGATATGCACATTAAGCAATATGAACATCAACTTTGCATTTTGGATCTTCATCTCTGAGGCTTTTTTTTTGGAAATTACATCTTCAGCGTATACTGTCATTGTTTTTCTTTATTTACATAGATTTCAGAATGCCAGCAACCGAAATCAAAAAGTAAATACGAGATGTCCATTCCTTGGCTGCTTATCAGTGTTCTTTACTTGGTTGACATCATCATATACATGTCTGTCAGTTGTCTGTCTCATCCTCTAAGTCTGATCATGACTCTTTAACTATCTCCTTGGAGGTTTAGTTAATTTTTTTTTGATGATTGATCTGATCCATCTGTGCCTTCTCCTTGATCGTTTGATTTAGGGACATCACCCAGTCATGGTCCCAGCAATTGGGGATACTGGGAGGGTTGAACTGGGGAGAGTCCTAAGTCCTAACCATTTACCTTTTTCTGCATAAAGTGGCTGCCCTGGGACTCGAACCTGCACTATTGTGCTTGTCAGCCCAAGCCTTTTACTATTACACCAAGCAGTGACCCCTTGCATCTATAAGAGGATACTATGGATGGAGTCAACAACTTTATAGTTGTGGAGAGCTTTGTGTTGAGGTTTGATTAGTGGATAGTCATCTTGCATCTTTGTTCCCACATTGTATAGCATCACATCAGATTATATGGCTTTTGTGGTTGATCCTTGGAGTGTTAGGTTAGAGGATCGATTTGGTTGAGATTCTGTTTCAAGAGAAACCAGTGGGATGAGGTTTTGTAGGAAGTTGGTTCTTTCTTTGTTGGACATGGTGTCTCTTTGCAGGATATCATGGTTGCTAAGAATAAAGCATGAGGCTCAAACTTGTTAATGTTTCTCTGTAACCTTGTTTTGCAGTTTCTTTGCTTTGGTAGGACTCCTTGTGAGCAGAGATTAGTGCTGTTAAGGGAATGGGCTCTAGTTGGACCATTGCTAGCCTATGGCCATTGCCGATCAGCAAAAGCAAACATGGACCATTATTAGGATCAAAATCGATATTTTGGGCTAAGCCTGAATCTCATGCTTATAGCCGAACCTCGTGGGCATTCTGATTTACATTTGAGGTATGCAATATGACAGATTGGTTAGATCATTCTTTGGATGGCGATGTTAAGATGAGAACATTATTCGGATTCATGATGTGACAGTTTTGGTTAGCTCACAACATGAAGTTTCTAAAGAGGAGATACATATCTCATGAAAATTATTCGTAGAGCTGGTTACTGCTGGGGAGAAAATGGTTTCTGTTACAAAATGGATCCTCTTCCCATAAATAATATTGTCTATTCCATTCATAATTTCGTTCTCAAGGCCAGCTTTTACTTTAACAAAATCTATTCTGTAAAGCTACCACTCTAGAAAGACAAGGTGCAGTATCATCTTCGGCTATTCCTCAAGCAAGATATTATGTTCTGGATCCTTTCCTGTTAGGTCACAAATTAATATTCTTTAGACCAAAAGTTGAGCTCTTCCTAAGGCCTTGCTGAAGGATGAGGAGTTTATTGAATTGGACTCAGCTGTTGATGTGAAACATATAATGGACAAGAGTAAAGGGCCTTACTAGAGATGTCTGTTAAATTTGATTTTAGGAAGCTCATAACTGAGGTTTGATATAATAATTGAAATGCCATAAGATTGGCTTGCAAATTTTTGTAAAAGTGCTACAAAGGATTTTTATTTTGTTGATAAGTTCTGAAGTAATCTTTTTATGCTGGCATATATTGGATAATTCAACAGTAAATTACTGTAGTCAAACAATAATGTTTTCCATTAAAAGAAAAATCATGTTATCGTGAAAGTAAAAGTGGACTATCATGAAACATATATTTGTAACTTATTGCTATGCTATAAAACACATGTTAAGTTCCTTTATCTACTTACAGATTTTTGTTTTGAATTATTCCCTTAATTTTTTTCACCTGAGCCATTCACCTCCGTATGTACAAGGCAAAGCAGAACAAGAAAATTAGCATCGTCATTAGTCTCTTTATTCATTTTCCTTTGTGCATGTTGGCCTTCAGCAGTAGCATCATATCTAAGCAGTCCAATCTGTCATATTTGTCAATATAAATCAACATTTCACATCACGGAGTCTGACTGAGATTTCCTTTATGATCATTCTCTCACATTTATTTTCTACTAAAAGGATCAAAACTGCATTCTGAACTTCTAGAACTCTCTATTTTCTGTTTCTTTCTTTTGTCTTTTGGGTGCTTCCAACAAAGGAGAACAACTCTTCCTGAAACATTCGAATTTGTCAGTTTGAAGAATTTTCAAAGTCCTTTGTCCTTTTGTTTGATTTTTTTTTTAGAGTCATACATCTCATTAAAAGTTCGCTGTTAATTAAAGAAAAGAATAAATAGCAAAAGGGAATAGACTTCATGAGTATAGCAGTTGATTAATATAAGCCAGCAGTTATGTAAAGTATCTCTGACAAATTTCACTTGAGTTGTGAAGTCTCCTTCCAATTTATATTATTGAGCAGATGGCAAAGCATTACTGAAGATAATTCATATGTAGTTTAGAATGAAACAGTGGACCTAGCAGTCATGATTTATGTCAATGTCGTGCTAAAACAGCCAACAGGAGTTACCATGTGAATATATGAAAGAAATAATAATGCAAAATGCAAATTTGAACTCATTTTGCTATATTTGAAAGATCCATGCAGGATTATAAACTCCATACTAATCAGCAATTGTTTATTTTCTTAGTGTGGTGAAATTCTTATTTATATAACAACAATGAATTTGAGGTTTATATTTTTCCATGGAGATTCTACTAAGAAAAATCTTGGGAAAGGAATAAAAGGAAATACCTATTGTGCTGCATCTGCCATCTAGTTGGTTGTCTTCAAATGAGTTCCATTTTGTGCTTCTACCACTGTATTCTTAGTTACTTCTATAACATGCAAAAGGCTTGCAGGTGAGTCTTAGTGGAGGCTACGAGCATGCTGTCAGTAATTGTAAGGATTCCACCCTTGTGATTGCCAACCTTGCTTATCATGAATTATATAGAAATGCTAGCTATGCTAGTGAAATAAAATTTGGATTCATCTTTGCTAGCATGAATTTTAAATAGAGGTACCAACACATCATTTTATTTCTACCCCATTTTATTATAGTATAATCATCCAATCAAATTCGTTAACCCTTCCTTGTTCAAATTTAAAAGAAAAGGAAAAGGAAACAGATCAAGTTTGGTTATTTGATAATTTAGAGGGTTGATGACCTTGCCTACTGTTTTGTAGTTGATAGTTCTTGTAGTTTTCACATATTATTGAATTGTTCTATGATTCTTTAAGCTAAAAATTTTCTTTGCGCACGGGTGGGTGCACGTGTATGCTTATATTAACTAATTGATAAGAAGAAAGTGACAAATAATGATGCAAAAAATAAGTGTTCGACTACTAGTGGAAAAAGGAAGGGGAAGAGATTGGGATTTCCTCCTACAATGAAGTTAGCAAACCTGTGCATTGCAATTTTTTAACCTAACCACTAACCACTAACTTTTGTATTTTGAAATCCTGACTAAGTAGTCAGCCTGCTGATATATTTCTCTGGCCACAGATTGGAGGCTGCCAATATGCCTCATTCAAGGCTAGTTAGAGGCTAGGCTTTCAAATTCTACATCCAATGTCATGTCTCCATTCCACCTTGTGCATGATACATGGTTATCTTGCTTGCGCCTTTCCACTGTCCATTTGGATGTGACAGAAGTTGCTGAGAGCAGAGGGTTTAAAGTGTTTGTCCATAGTACCCTCTACTGTAGCAAGATTTGGAGACTGAAATATCTTTGACAACCCTCTTTTTGAATGATGTTCATTTACTTGTGGTCAGGTAGAAAATTTTCATTTTAGCATCTGATATACTGATATTAAAATTTATTCAATTTTATGCTTATCAGTGATATATTTAGATCCGTCAAAATATGCTAGATAAATAATTCAAAGTATTTTAACGAAGACATGCAAGAAAAAGCAAAAAATGCATACAGTACTGTTGGTGTTAATAAGCCTCTAAATGAAATTTGAAATATATCAAATTATGATAATTACTGAACCCAGAAGGACATAATGGAGAAGTTTGGAAGATCTTCATAAACAAAAGTATAAGAAAAAAAAAGATGCAATAAAGCCTCTTTGACAGGGGAGTCCTTATCGCCTCATTTATGCCAATTGGACAGGACATAAATTCTTTTAAGACTCATCTCATTGCTCTGAAATCACTTATTCTGCATCTGGAATCCCAATTTTACCTAAGCATTTTTCTGTTAAATAAACCTGAGCATTTTGTGAACCACACCCATTCTCCTCTTGCTTGTGAGCTTCACCAGCAAAGGTGCAGGTCCCCATAAGATCAAGAATATGCTTAATTCATGTGCCACCTAGCTGGTTTTGTCTACTTACACACAAATATAGCATTTCTTTCTTATATTTTTACCCTTCTCCATTAATGACATATCAAGATATTATATTTATTCAGTTTTAAAATCAAGTGATATTTTTCTCTCAAAAAAATCATGTACAGTCAGATTCTTTCATGTCTATCACAACTAGAGGGATCCCAGCAAAGGATGTACTTTAACATCTAATTATACTGTTTGGAAGTTACATAGTGACTTGTTAGGCAAGTTCTCATTCCCCATTTTGTGACAAATTTCAACTCTGGAGCCTGTGCTTTTTCGCATATAGTAGATGATAGAGATCCACCAGGTTTTGTTCTTTCAATTTATCTTCTTGTGAAATAACCATTGATGGGGTAGATATGTGGTCTTGGGGAAAATTGTTCTATTATTACTATTATGTGTAGTCTATCACTTGTTGCTTGACAAGAAGTTTAGCACATCGAATGTGTTGCTAGGTTTTAAGAATAATGACATCAATATTAGGTTGGATTTGCTAGCCTTCAGGAAAAGCCAAGTTTAAAACTAATGAGAACAAATTAACTATTTTTGATCTTACACTAACAGAGAAAAATGCATCAAGTATTTTTCAGGGTGGAATCCTCCTAATGCAGGTTCAATGGAACACACATCCCTATGCTACCGCAAGTGGACCCATTACCTCCCGTAACTCACCCACCAGTCATCTACTTGCTCTTTGTAAATCCTAACTAGATTAACAAGGGTCAACATATAATATATCTTATTCAAGTCATCTCTAATCTGTTATAATCAAATCTGGTCCGACTTTTTCAAAATCATATCTTTTTAATTGGAAGGTCTCAGAAAATGATGTGGTTTGACTTCTAATTTTGTTACTCTGGTAGACCTGGCATACACTGCCATTTATAATCATGTTCTCATTCAGCAGCCATTGATTGAATTTAAAACTAGAGCATTTCGTCTATCTTGCTTGTATTTGTTGATGGTGAATGTCCATTGTACTCTTTATTATGGTAATTCTCTGGTGACGCTACATTTGTATCGATGATATAAAGTACATAAGTTGTTTGGTGATCTTGGTCTCAGTAAGCTATTAAACATTGTTAACATTTATTTTTCATTCATTCAATGGGTATGTTTAGCTCATATGATGCCTTAGTAGGTAAATCAATATTAAATCACAAATAAATGTCTTTAAAATCATTTAGACACAAAGTTTGCTGCAAGAGGCTCATTTCTAGGAGAAGAGAAAAACAGTACCTTCGAGAAAAACAGTGCCTTTGTCATTCTTAGGATTTGAAGCCATTGGCCATTGCAGCTATCTTGATCAAGTATCACACCTTAATATGGGCCCTGATGCTCTTTAACTAACTTATGGGTGCATCCATTCACACGTTCAATAATGGCCAAAATCCTCAATTAAGCTTGACTTTCTGACCCCTATAACTTTGTTGGTTTCCTCCTGTGCTGAACTTCCTTCCCTTCCAAGTAACTTCGTTTTATCAGGGAGAGGGGGATGCATGAAGTCATGAATTTAATCAACCATATCTATTGTTTGTTTTGTTATAGGGGTCCATCAACTTTGCAGATTGAGTGCTTGTCCATAGCCTGTTTGAGATTCTTTCACCAGATTTATCAGCCCTAAGAGCATGTTTAACTTCTGTGGATTAACATTTGATAAGTTCATTGCTTTCCATCAATATATATAGCAGTTTCTTAATGCCTATATTGAACGTTGTTTACAATGGAATTCTACATATAGTCTCTAGGAACCAGTCCATAGAAACTGTGATGCCATTTTTACTTGTCCATCAGCAGATAGTATGAAGCTCCTCTGAACTAAAAGTTTTTGATTTCTTGTGAATATTTCCCTCATATTTAGTCATATAGAAAGTATATCCTTTTATTGTAATTTTCTTCAAATGAACATTTGTATTCTGAAATTTTGTTACCATGAGATTTTTGCTTATATGAAACATGAAATCTCGACACCATATTTTAGACACTGCATATCATGTTCTTCTGATGGACCTAAGCTATCACCTTATTTCACTTTACAGTGGATCTTATCCGTCTCCAAGATTTCAACTCAATTATCATCAACCCAGTCTTGAAAAATAATATGTACCTAAAACTTGGATTTAATTTAATCATTACCAGAATGCATAATCATCAATACCCAACAGATTGTCACACTGCACTAGAAAGTTCTCTTAGGATAAAAATTCTGCCATTTTAGTGATATTTAATAACTGGAAACATTAGTAAGAAGAGAAGTGGCACATGTTACAGAGGCTGATCAAGTGGCTAATTAAGTTGATGTCACAAGTATGCATCAGGTCCGTGGTGTGATTCTGAATATTCATTTGATATATCATTTATTGGCATCTCTCGATCAATGCTGCATGCATCCTTCTATCAAGTTGCCAGTGAAGGGTAATGGAAGCAGTTTGGACCGTCTGACACCTAAGAATTCTTGGGGTTCTGGAACTTAACATTGAGTTGAAATTCAGCACTCTAAATTCTTTGGCTCTGCTGACTGATTACCTTCCTAGTGAAAGATTATATAATCAGAAATTTGTTTATTTTATCTTAAAGTCTTCAAATTCCACCAACTAAGAAATCATATTCTAGAGTCTTAATGCTGAGTTGAAACTTCCGTGCAGCGAAATCCTAGTCTCTGCTGGTTTCCTTCCCAGCATATGAATTATATAATATGTGTAAATTAGTCTAAGCTGTATGTACCACAACCAAGGTCTTTATGTTCTTAGGTGGAAAATCTTCAAGAAATTTCTTGGGAGCCTTGTCTATCATATTCCTGCCAACACTTTGATAACCCTCTGATTGAGAGGAACTCATGCTTTGCCCAACCAAGCACCTGTTTAGTACCCCGGTGATACTGGATGTATGCTAATTTTCTCGCTAGTTCCTCTTCCATTAACCGCATCTCATCTCCATAGCAACTCCTATGAATTAAACAATTACAATTGTTTTTGGACTGTCAATGTGATTTCATCCTCTTATGTGTTGGACTTTCAGGCAAGAAGCGATGATGAAACTTGTGAGACCACTTGGTAGAAAGGAATAACTTAATAATTAGGATATTTGATCTTAAAGATTCACTTCAAGTTGATAAGAGCCTATCCAAAAGTAAAACGCTAAGACTCTTGATTAACAGTGATTGAGCGGCCGGCTCAACCTAGAGAACTACATTGATGTTAATAAGAGTCAGATGGTTAACAATCCTAAAGTTGCCTGCTAGGAAAACATTGTTGTGTGTTTGTACCATGGCGTGCACACAGTGGAATTAGATTTGTGGCAATGCTTTTGTTAAGCTCTTAACTTACCTCAAGAATAAATAGATTAGGTTTGTATGATCCATCAGCTGACAAGCAACTGTTCTGGCTTTTCTGGCTTGGGTAGCACTGCTGTCCATATTCCCTACTCTCCAATCCGCTTTATCCAACAGAATCACAATAAACCAACTGGTTACTCCACGTGAGTCTCTGAAATGAGGGCCTTTTGCTCTACATGGTCACGGTAACTTCCATCTGAAGGCAAATCAGTCATGAAATCACTGTGGCCTAGTGATCCCTTCTTTATTCCTCTCCTTGTCTTCCTTTCTGTCTTACATTAGTACAGGGCAAACAATTTATTGGAGTACTCTTCCTTACTTTATAAAATCACATGATGGGGATTCTCTTTAGGCCTTTCGCCTTTTAATCATTGTTCTTAAGACCCATTGCAGAAAGACCCACATCAGAAATTCCCTGCTCACCAACAAAATGCCATGGGAAGTTGTACTGGTTACTTTTTCGAGTTTTTTTCCCTCTGTTTTGAATGTTACTTTATCTTTCCTTTTCATATATCACATTCCAACTCTCTGGTAGTAAACATATATTGCACAGCTCTGACTGTTATTTGGTACTATTACATGCAGAAAGGTTGTTTTTACTCTGAAACCATTCATGGCAGTTCTATTCTCTTGCAGTCCTAATGAAACCACATTTTCCCTACATTATACACACCTTTACTCCCATCATTTGCCTCATGAATAGAGCCACCGCTCTTTGTTCTCAAAGGGAACCTTCTAACCTCATTTCCTGATTGCTTATAAAGTTTCTAAAGCTGGTGAGGTAGTCACAACCTACTTAAGAAATATATTATTCACCTCTAGCATAAGTGAAATTATGCCTCTATATTCCATTCTAGGGACAATATTGACCATCAGAGTAGTTTTTCTTTTCTTAATGTTATTTAATTTATGATGGCAGTTGATCCGAGGACCAGTAGGTATAGTCAAAGTATTGGTTGTACTGGTTCTGTTTTGATAGATATATATATATATATACCTCTCCCTCTCTTGCAAATGTAGATTGAGAGATGGGTAGCCTAGCTATTACTGGAGAATGGTGTCATTTTGATCTTCTTAAGATTATTAACATTTATATGTAGATTGTGGCAAATTTTGTAATACACATCGGTAATCTGGCTTTTGCGATAACTATAGCTACAAGAATTAAGAAAGTGTTTGAAAGTAATAGCACCAGAATTGACAAGGTTCTGAAGTCTGCGGCACCCGAAGACGTAGATAGGTCTATGCAACTAATTAAGGTGGCATTTCAGGCAGCTAGAGATGAGAAATGCTTCTTTAATCAGCAGTATTCCAACAGGTTGCTTATTGTTCTGCTAGGGAAAGAAGGTTGCTTATAGCCAGGTTAATGTGACATCTTATTTCCTACATCATGCGTCTCTCAACTCTCAGGCCACTGTCACAGGTTTGAAAGTTCGCCAGAGCATATTTAGGGTACCTACGTTACTCCCTCACCCAATTCTAGGTGTCCTGAGAGTCCTTTAGCAAAGACAAGGAAAATGGTAACACATCTGCACCCAAACCATTTCAACAAATCAGATGATTAGATCCCAAAATGATATGGTTACACTGAGAAGGTGATTTTTTATTCAGTTGAAATTAGCGTCCTCTTGGATCCTCCCTAGCATTTGATACACTGCAGTTGCAATCTCATCCACTGAAGTGAATTGACAGTCATCTTCCACCTGCCAATCACAAGAACATCACTCTTAAATTCTAAGTTCATATTAGAAACAAAGCAATATAGAATGGGGACTAGGAATGCTTTTGAGGAGAGGGGACCAGAAAGGATGTGCACCCCCATGATACCTTGAGGCTGAAGGAGTACAGGACCAGCTGATCGACGGTTGTCACATTGAGATGCAGTGTGGTGAGGCCGGTATTCTGCAAACCCACCACCATCTTGAGCAGCTGATTTGGCCGCCGCCTGGAGAGCACCTTAAGATTGGCATGGCTCTCCACCATTGTCACCTCGATGTCCGCCATGGCAGAGCGGTTCTTAGCTGCTGCTTCATTAGCAATGTTGCTGCTGCTGCTGCTGTTGTGGCTGCTACCAGAAGAGCATGATGAGTATTGGGGAAAGTGAAGAAGCCGGCAAATGGAGGAGTGAGCTCGGTTGCATCAGATCCTTGCTTGAGCCTCTTCTGAACCTCAAGGGACTGGAGGAGCTGCTCGAGCTCCTTCACATAGTTTATTGCACCCCCTATGATAGATGCCTGATCACCCTGTCCATTTAGGTACACATATCACAATCTTCTTTTTTTCAAAGAGAGGAAATAATGAAAAATGTAACTTTGGTGCCACTCTCAGCTTAATACCAAGTTATTGCGAAGTTCTGATACTCTAGTACTACTGTAAATATATTTTGTTGAAACTAGAGTTGCATTAGAACAATATTAACATGATATAAATGCAAAGGAAAGATTTGTAAGAAAATCATTGGGTGAATCAATGATAATCATGTTCTCAAGAGGAAAAAGAAGAAGAAGAAGAAGAAGAAAATGATAACCAAGCCTATTAGAAGTGTATCATAAGTCCAACTCTGACAAAGTTATCTAGAAATGGGGCAACTGGGGAGGGAGAGGAGGCAAACCTTTGAACATAGGAAGTTGGCATGAGGGACCGAAGCACGGCGAGGTACTCGTTCATTTGCTTCCGGCGGTTGCGCTCCACCGCAATGTGGATCATCCTCTGGCTCTCCACCTCCTCCTTGTTCTTGACGCTCTTCGCACGCCGTCTCTTCCTCCGCCCTGCCGCCGCCGCCTCCCCTCCAATGCTGTCCCCTCACAAGCCTTCTGCAACGAGGAATTTGCATCCCATTCCTTGAGGTTTTGCACCAAGGAAGAGCAAGTGGGATCCCAACTCCCACCACCCTTCCCACCCGACTCACATTCTAACACCTCCCCCTTCTCCTCCTCCTCCTCGTCCCAACCCCTCAAAGTCGTAGCCCCATGCTCCCCTCCCATGGCATACCACTCCTTGCAAGTATAATAACCAAAGGTGTCTTGTGGAAAACTACAGCTTCTAATGCCATTCTCTTCCTCTAACTCTCATAAACACAAACGCAGAATCCCAACTGACCTTTTCTCCGTTGGGGGGAAGGGAAAGAAGGTGGCCTTTTAAAGGCCACAAGGAAGCAAAAGCAACAGAAACTTGCCACGTGAGCACAAGGGATGGAGAAAGAGGGATGTGTTTCTTGCGTTAGGCGGGTGGAGACCAATGATAATATAAAAACAAGACCTTGGAGGCGGAGTCTGTTGTTTGATTTGGTAATAATGCGGTTTGGCATCAAGACCCAGAGAGACAGGGTAAATGGTGAAAGGGTGTTTGGAAGGAGAAATCAAAAAGGCTGAGAAGGGTAAAGGAAGCAAACAGGATCAGGCTTTGAGATGAAGTGTGAGTGCAACAATGTGATCACCACCCCAGAGCTTGAGCTAAGACGACAGTCCTCCTCTCTTCCCCAAATGCAATCATCTGCCATAAAGACTGAACTCTTTTCCTCGATCTCTGAGCACTGCAATGCATATGTGCTCGCCACATTTCTCGAGTATAATCATGTAGTCTTGTTGGGTTTTTTGGTTGTTGGCCAGGTTACTTTGGTCCTTTTAGAAGTCCAAGCTAATAGGATATGGACTAGTTATTTAGGTTGTAACATTACACATACATGGTTGGCATTTTACTGCATGGTTCAAGTGTTATTCTCTCACATAAGTCAGAGTTTTAGACAAGTTATATGATTGAATGCTGTAGCTGATGGGCAAATTAACCTTCCATGTCGATCCTTCAAAGTGCAGTGCAACGGCTTCTCTTGAGATTTTTATTGTTTTTTTTTTAAATTTTTTTATTAATATAACCATGTCTTTTTTTTTTTGTTCATTTTCTCCAGACAGGATCTAATTGAGTCATTCGCCGACTATTTCTTTATAAATCCACTCCCTCCATCAATAGTGAATTCACCCATTTTGTAGCATGCAATGCAAGGGCATTCAATCTCTAAAGGAGACACTAGATGCATTCTGAGTGGAGCTGATCAAGAGCAGATAAAAGAATGCATACGAAATAAAGTAAGGATTTCATATCATGTAAATTAACTGATGCCCCAGAAATCATCTCTTTATTTTATTACCTTGTAAACAAATTTTGGATTATATGAGAGTCTGCTTCTAGCTCACAGTTGATACCTTGCTCTTCTCTATCATTTTCCATTTTAGCAGAGTGGTGGTGTTCATTGGTCACTTTTTGCTTTAAAGAAAAGAAGGATGATACCACCTTCACCTCAAAATTTTAGAGTCCTATCTGCATCTTCTAGGAATTACTAGAGAAAATAACTAATAATAATGAATCATTATTAGATTTTTTTTAATTCTCTTTTCTTTTCTTTTCATTTTTCCCTTCACTTTTTTCAGGGAAAATGAGCCCCTGATATTACAGCTATGCAGCTGTTTGAGGAACTATGCTATGTACAGAAAGATGGATAACAATGTTTATCTAAAAAAAATTGTGTAAATTTGCTTCTTGATTCCATTGTATGCATTTCTCTCAAGTCCCTTTCAGGTGTTCTTCAAGTAAACTACCATTCACAAAGTTTGTCAAATGAAGCATTGCTTCTTTAATTATTCATGGCCGACATGTCATTTTCCTCGAAAGGAAATGATTCGCAAGACGGCAACAGCTTGCTTATGTCAACATTTTCCCTGGAAATATTCATGAAACAAGTGAAATCAACGGCACAAAACTGGTTTTTCAGAGACCCACCTGACACCAGACAAAATGCAGCATTTTGCAGAGCTAATACACTTGGAATTAATGCTTGCAAGGTGGTATTATCTTTGGAGGTATATACAAGTACATTCCATGTAAAGGAAAGCCAACTGGCCCCAATCCATCAGTAATCTCCTTATTTAATTGGCTTGATGGAAGATTTGAGCCACAATTAGCAAGGGCTATGCAAGTGGCTCCCTCCTCTGTCCTTTTCCTCTTACAGAGCCTACTTGGGAAGAGTAGAAGATTTGAGAACAGATATTGTAATCTCAACTTAGTACTCATATCAAATTTTTGTTATACCCAATCAACTAGTCCAGACAAAATCCCAATCAAGCTACTGTTCAGCATGACATTTTACATTGCACCGAGTCGGTGGTCCCCTACGGTGCACCAGCGGCACCAGTTATTCCTTGATATGATCGATCGGCATAGTTTGCATTAATAATTCCTTGATAACAACTAAATGTCTTGATGTAAGATCCTCGGTCGATCGCATGAAATCGCGCATGCTGGGTCTCAATCCAATGGATGTCACTGGTTGATGTGACATGTGGATGATAATCTGCCACATGGTGTGGATACCTGCCAATTTAGTTGGTTCTCCTGGTCCACTAGATTAGTCCACACTCTCATCCGGGAGAAGATAAGAATAATTTCACCACTTGTCTTTGTGCCTGTGCTTCCAGGCAAGGCTTGGTCAGATGGAGATTATGAATCCACACCCATATCTTTGTGGGGTAATTGGAGACCTATGCACGTAAGAGATTGCATTTGTTCCATTTCTTCTCATGTCGAAGATCTCTAAAATAAACTATTATTGGCCCCCATGTTGGTCATTGACTTAATCGTATCCTAGGCATGCAAAATATTGGAGCCTAAAAGAATTCGGGATTTAGGGTTTAGGTTGATTATGGCCTTAAGCTTGTCTAATGTAAAATATAACGGTTTTGATTATGTAGAGAGAGAGAGAGAGAGAGGAGGA
>KE505013.1:526051-550183 GCA_000441515.1 Elaeis oleifera | reverse complement strand
TATAATAATAAAGTAAGATATTATATTATAACATCATATTATTATAGTCATATAATATATTACAATAATAAATATTATTGTTCGATAATAATATAATATTATATTATATATAAGATAGTATTATATTATTATACTATTATTATGGGGTTATGGTGTATTATAAATGAAATAAAAGATTATTTTTCGGTTGATGGAAAAATGACTTATTCACCTTCTAGATGGATAAGACTGTTCCTCTATTTTATGAGTAAATACTATCCATGAGAAAATGATTTATCGATCATATGAGAACATAGATAAATCAATCAATGAGAAAGTTGACGAATTTTTCTATGATATTTATCTACGAAAGAACGGGCCCTTAGTTAAAAGAGTTTAGAAACCTAATCTGCAATGCTCAACTAACATAAATATGTTTCTTTTATAAGGATGATATGGTGGGTTCGGTTTGTATCTTTTATGTGAAAAAATGATTCACCTTCTTTTGTGAGGTCAACCGATGGATCATACAATGGCCACTAAGAAATCTACGTAGGTTAATGAAATCTGTGTAAGATGCAATCCAACAGTTGATATCAAGAAAGAAGACCAATCATTCTTTCGTATGAAAGATACAACCCAAACTCGGTATAGTGGGGTATAAGAATCTCCTCATCAATAACCATACTTCATAGGCTAGAAAATTAATCATGTCGCATTGCTTACACAGATCACACGGAAGTGATACTTTCAGCCCTCAATATCTATTCATCCGATTATGCTCGAATTAAATTCAGGAGATAGTATGTTTCCTATTGCTGCTTGTTTTCAGAAGACTCATTGATCGAGGTAACGGAGATAGCTCACGTGCTGAACAGGCCACATAGTAGATAGGATGTAGATAGTTTAGCTCCACATATCTCAGCTCAATATTTAGATCGGCAGTCACAGCAATAGCTCGATGAACTGAGATATGTCTTGATAATATATAGATCCGAAGTACCCACGGTACCACTGTAAACTTTCTCATTCACTATATTCTCTAGTAAAAAAATAAGAAATAAAGAAGTGATCTCCATCGCTAGCTTTTCCTAATGCCTGATTCCATTGCCAGCAGCCCTTGCATCCCACTCTCTTTATCGGACAATATGCCAACTTCAGCATTCATGTTTAGATATATGTACTTTTATACAAGTATTGCATATGCTTACAAATAGAATCTTGCCCGAGTGGCATAAAGTATCATGGATGGGTGGACAACGAAGTGCTTCGACAAAAGTGGAGGCATATTCGATTTGCGTTAGCTACAAGATCTTTGCCCCCCATTTAGCATCTCTCCTTGGGGTTTGCAATGCCGAGAGGATTACATTCAACCCAAAAGGTCACACTCCAACCATTATATATATTCCCCATCACTCCCAATGCGCTGCATCAAAATGTTTGCAAGTACATCCGGATTCCACGAGTATGAATGTGTTTAAGGGGCATCATGAATGGTGAAACTAAGTCTATAAGGATTTCATTTACCTTGCAAAAGTGAGCGTTTCCTAGCTAGAACTCTTGTATCTCATGAGAACCAAAAAATCAAATTACGAAGGATGCTGATAGGCAGAAAGAAATAGAATTATTCAAGAAGTTCTAGCAATAGCAAAAAATCATTAAGAATTATTAGTTGAGAGTTTAGAGGTCTAAAAGAGATGATTATTAAATAATCTTCTGATTAAACAACTAAGTGAGGGGTGGCAGCAGAACCATGAAAAGGAATATTAAAAGAATTAACTAAGAAATAGTTCATGTGGGTACTGTGGTTGTCTTAATCTGCGACCCTTTTATCACCTTTTGGTCTATTGCTTTAATCTATGAAAAGCACATTGCCTTTTTGGAGTCTTACCTTTCCTTATCCCTTCTCTATTTTTTGTGCTTGTTTATAATATTGTTTATGAGTTGACAGATATATCAAGAGCTCAATGTGATGCTACGTTAACTAATATGTTAGTTGTGCCACTGGATTAATTAATATATATAACCAATTTCTAGAGTTAAGTAGGTAGGATGGTCGTGTTTCTGGATATGATCCTCTTGATTTCTTTAGGCCAAATGGCACTGTCGGCATAAGAATCTAGACCTTATTTTATTCCACGGGTACATATGCATATTAATTAGAAGGACATTTTGTCTCGTGGGATTAGGTACATTGTGGACGTAGGCAAGCACCTTGCATTTATCAAGATATATTACATAATCTCTATGCTTTTTTCTATTAAGTTTAATTTTTGATACAGCAAAAGAAAAGAGTGGATATTAAAGAGGAGGGTACTCCATGCCACTTCATAAAATCCGACTCTCGGGCTGTAATTGTTAGAATAAGACTTAGCTTATTATTATAATTCATGATTTTGCTCAAAACATAGGAAAGATTACATAAGATTTTAGGTCCTATAAATAAATTCATCTTTTATATATATAAAAGTAAATTGTGTGAATTCTACAATATATAAAATGCGTTTGCTCTCAATCAAGATTCGTGTAAAAATTTTGGATATGATGCAAGATTCTTTGAGATATTGAATGAAATATAGAAATTTAAATATCGAGATCTTTTTACGTGCGTGCGCACACACGCAATCATTCTTGATGATAGAAAAAAGGTCAAAATTCCCAATGAAAACATATTGATATCATATTGACCAATAATCTCAAGATATATCAATCTATACCAATTTAGATATGAACATTTTTATTTACATAAATCATACGAGTAGATATAGTTGATCAAGATTTTGGGGCAAAAACAAAAATCTTGGTTGACATAGGAGGATGTGGACATGCCAAAAGATGCACTGCACAGCATGCTTGTCCCAATATAGTCTCACACAAATGTATTATCTCCATCAAAACATGATATCTAACATTTTCTATATCCCCCTGCAATTATTGTGAAGTCGAACCGTGCAACATCGGTGGAGCCATCATGCAAAGGCTACCAAACTCCCTAATGGTCATTGATGATGCTGTGGTATGTTCTTGCCCAACGAAGAAACGATGTTAATATTGTTGTTGTACCATGGGTTCCTCCAATCCATATTTTATCCCACACTTGCAACATATCTGGAATTTTGCATGGGAACATGCAATAAAGCGAAGAGTCTGAACGTGCGACCTTGGTCTGACTCATGGTTTTGTCTCCTTTCGTTTGTGGGACCTCCTTTCCTGCCCCGCCCACGTGGCGCTCTGTTGCCGACCGGACCTCTGGGCCCCTTCCGCACTTTTATATTTTAATGTTCCAAAAAATGCTACTTATTTCATTATTTTAAACATTTTATTTATTTTATAAAGTTGCATTTTATATACTTATGTTTTTTTATGAATCAGAAATTTGGTGGTGCATGGTACGTGGACGGGTTCACATGGGATCTCAAAGGACCGGACCGGACACTGATGGGAAGAGGACAGTGATACAATTATAGACTCCCCTTCCGACGGTCAAAATATTCCACCACCCAAATCATTTTGTTCTTTTGGATGGAAGCATAGGTTCCAAATATTGAATACAGGTACCCTAGAGCATGTATTCCTTTGGGCATTTAGTGCCCTAGGAATGTTTGTCTGGCCCTATGGTTTGTGCTTCATTGTTTACTAGTTGTTAGGTCATTGCAACCTACAAGGACAATGAGATAGGTCTGTGATTCTTATAAATGATGGTATTTTTTTAGTGCATGGATGGAAATGAGTGGATTGATGGCATAGGTATAGGACAGATGCATTGCGACGACACTCCAATGATTGTGCCTTTGTGTTCCTCGACATTGCTGAGCTTGTTGAGTCTTGTGATCAAAGGAATTAATGTACAAATTAATTGTCAATCTTGCAATTAAGACTGCATGAGGATTATTGTCTTGTTCCCTCGCCGTTGAATGTTACATGTTGTCACGTTCTCGGAGTCCCTAATACTTTACCATGCGTGACAACATGACATCTGAAATTGATCAGATTGAGGCTTGGTTTATTTGCAAAAGATCGAAATAGACAGTTAATATCTAGATCAAACTCATCATGGGCATGGACGAGTCATGTAACTTTTGTAGCTTATACTCGCCAAAATATTTCGGCGTTGCGAGACATTTACATCCATTATGCTGCCCATGCAATGGAATGCAATGTGTACGATGCACTGAGGTGCTACGATGGAGCAAAGCCTTCAGTTCAGCTACAATGTTCATTTAGAATAGGCACCGCCATGCCTGCCCCGGGCCTGAAGAAGTGGATCAAATCCAATAATAGCTCAAGAATGGGTTGCACCGTTATTAAAAGGGAGCCACCTAACTTTTAGGTGCAATGAAGTATGACACAGCTCTAGTCAGAAAAAGAGACAACAGAAAGAATACCTACGATTTGATTCCTACTTGTTTGGCCAGTTCTACATGGTTACCATGGTATAATTATGCTTGTCCCGCTGCTATGACATTGGGCTCCATATAGGAAGTTTGATTGAATGAGGGCTGTCATGTATGTTAGATTGTGAGGAAGCATGTCGAGAGAAGTCTCCATCAATCCACAGCAAACTATATATTCCAGTGTTAATCATTATGATCCGTACTGGGATTTTGCTGGGAGAATCACAAGGTCATTCCAATGCGGCACGGCCAACTTCCCCAGTTCCGGTTGGACATGGGCCGGAAGATGTATCCCAGTCATGGCGTCACGGTATAGAAAACCTGACGTGGAGTGCACGTTTCATTTTATTAGATTATATAATTATTATTTTCGATGCACATTTAATATTCGTAGTTCTATTTCTTCGTTTGAAATTTTGAATGACAAAATATTCTTTCTATCGAAAAATTATGGCACCTTATATTGATATTATGCAATCCTGCATTGAAATTATGATTTTTTGCATCGGATATCATATTTTTTTCATAGAATGTCATAAAGAGGAAATGATATTTTTTCATGAAAAATTGATGGTCATAATTTTAACGCAAGATGCTATCAACACAGGATGTCATAATTTTTTCGAAAAAAAAATATTTTTATTATTAAATTTAATAAAAAATAAAATTATGGACATTAAATATGCATTGAAAAGTTATGATCACGTGGTCCAATAGAATGAAGCGGTATACTCCACATCAGATTTTCTACCCCACAAGTGGTGCATAAAGAATTTCGCCTCAGTCATGTACCTGTATTGATAAATTTTATTCTTGGAATTATTTGGGTGCTACATTAGAAAGCGTGGGCTGTGGTCATGTAAACCCTGTTACGAGCATTAAGCCAAAGCCCAAAACCTCCACAAGAAATTCGGGACAAGATTTTTTTTTTTTTCCTATGCGCGCGCGCGAGTGCAGGGGTGGGAAATTGCTCCGACTAAGAATGTCCAGAGGGATGGATACCCTAATATTTTACCTATCTTGAATAACATGATTTTAACTGAAATTAAATGATAACGGTTTTGATAATAAGTTTAAAAATTATGAACTAGTTATGGTTTTGGTAATTTTTGAAAATCAAATCAGCAATCAAACTCAATATCGAAGCTGAAACTTAACTTCGAATGGAGTATGTCTGATATTCGAGTTTCAATTTCGGTGGGGGGGTAATACATTTTCATTAACCACATCAAATCTGCTCTATTAACCACGAGGGCATTACTAAATTCTCCTCCATGGCTACAGAAATTTATGACCCAATGATCTTCCTCTCTCATCAACCAATAAAGGAAATGAAAATATCTTTTAAAAAAAATATTTTATAGGTAGCGAGCTGCATAAGGAAAATTGCTCTTTCTTGAATCCCATTAACCCTTCAAAATATCCGATGAAGAATGAATCTAATTTTTTTTTTTTTTTTTGGTACAGATGGACGGTTACACCATTCTAGTGCGAGAGCAGTCCAGATGATCAAAATATACAGCATCTCGTAGG
This sequence comes from Elaeis oleifera, assembly GCA_000441515.1. NCBI lineage: Eukaryota > Viridiplantae > Streptophyta > Magnoliopsida > Arecales > Arecaceae > Elaeis > Elaeis oleifera. The sequence goes on along the minus strand of KE505013.1, from coordinate 544,277 downwards.
ACTGACGGGCAGACATCCCCTGCCTCCAGATCCAGTCCTCCGAATACTCTTGCCATAAAGACAGCAACCCAGTCTAGGGCAACCCAAGTTTCTCTTAAAAAAAACATAAAAAGATCTTGCTAATTTGGCAGGTGGTTGGCACTCTAAGGAAACAAATAAGAAAAGAAAAGGAGTGTGACAACTTCATTTCTATCTAAAACAGTGAATATTAAGAGACAAGTTTGCTGCTAGTGCTGCCAAACTTTGAAAGCAGCTCACTTGTGGTTCCATATTAATCTGGCATTTAAAATATCAAACTAACAAATAAATATTTCAACCATGAGATCGACTAAGTTCATGACAGGTATAAGAATCCTACAGGCCTTAACCAATTCATTGAATGTAGCTGTTCATGGATAGCTAAATTTCCATTCAAACAAATCTACGCCGCTTGCTCCGTCTTGTCGTCATTTTGAGTTGACCTGCAGCATGGGCTGCGTTAGCCCAGTCCAAAGATGATATGTCACACCTCAAGTTGTAGGTAAAAAGTCATGCCATCCAGAAGGTGACTTGATTTATGACTGGTCTATGAACCACTGACTTATGCACCCAGAGCAAATTTCCTGACACGTCACTGCATTTTATGTGACATTTATTTGCATTTGAGCAAATTCTACATGGTCAGATTAATAATCTCTCTCTTCCCAACCATATCCTCATGAAAAATTATACTTGAAAGGTTAATAAAGAGAGTCTCCAATCATGTATTCCTTGAGAGAAACAGAATACGAGAAACAATTCTCAAACCATACCTGACAAGTTACAAGCCAAGTTGTATCGATGTCAAATTTGTGTGGGAATTGCTAAAGTTTGAGGTAAAGTTCCCAGTTCATAATCATGCTCTCTACTACAGTTTCTGAGATTTTTGAGAAAAATCTAAAAACTTACACACTGTTTATGAAATATGAGTTGCTCTTGGTGACCTCGTTTCTTCCTAGCTCTCTGCTATTTAAACTTCCAAGCTCAAATCCTAACAGAGCTACTTTTTCGTCATGGATGATTGATTATATTTTGGCTTCAACGCCAACCTGCCTCACAGCATCACAACAAAATGTTAGAAGCCAAGTTATAGACTTATAGTGAAGCCCCGAGATACCTAACAAGGGAGATTAATATGGCTAGTATTAACAGCCTGCCATTCATTTGAGCTTCTCAACCTGTTTGAGTGGAAACCTGCTGGATAAATATTTCACAATGAGAATTTTTGGGAAAAAAAAAAATTGAAACGTATGATAAGTTATTCTGAGGAAATTTTGACAATAGCCAAGTGTTTTGCAGCCTCCCTTCGGACAACGGGAGACTTTTGGTTTGAATCGTGGCGGTGAGTAGTTTTGTTGTGGAGGCCTCTTTGTTGGAATGAGGCCCCATAAACCCCTCCGACCTCTGGCCCATACTGGCGAGCACTGATAACAAGGAGGACCAGGTCTCTTGGGCCGTTGGGCATAATCGAAACTCAAATGCTTGGGCTTCTATTGGCCCGAGTCGAGGAATAGAATTGACAGTCCCAATGAGCCGACAATTTTTGCGAACACCCCAGCAATCACCCTCTCAGAGACGTGCGGGAACCATGTGGGCTTGGCCTGCAGCGAATGGGTGCATTCCGGGGTGTTTTGATAAGTGGGTGGATTGAGTGTTCTGCTCTTTAGGGTCCAAGGCTTTGCTTCCTAGGACCTGGTCAAGTCAAGCCCAGATTTGCACCCAAAAAAGAAAAGGAAGAAGTCAAGCCCAGAGGAGGTACTGGGATAAGAAAATGTCCGACTAGAAGTATGAGACATTGTAAAGGGACTAGAGATGTTAGAGGTGGAAGTAAAATGTCCAACCAGATTTGCTTCCTAGGACCTGGTCAAGTCAAGCCCAGATTTGCACCAAAAAGGAAAAGGAAGAAGTCAAGCCCAGAGGAGGTACTGGGATAAGAAAATGTCCAACTAGAAGTATGAGACATTGTATAGGGGACTAAAGATGTTAGAGATTGAAGTGAAAAATGGGGCAGACTTACGCGTATCATGTATTATCTCTGGGACCAATCGCGGCTTAGCAATATTCTCTTATATTTTGGGGACCAGCATCCCGAAGGCACGCCTTTCCCTCACTCGTTTGAGAAACGGTTGCGTGTGGACCGTAGACGCGACATTCTTTTTGAGAAACGTGTGGACCCGAAACACGAACCAAGTCCTCCAGATCCCCAGGGCAATGTATAAACGGTTCAAGGACTGACTTCGTACGCGGAGAGAGGGGGAAAAAAAATGTGGTCAATAGATACGTGAAGACATACGCAAATTTGATTGGAGCTTCCAAAAGAAAAAAGATGGAAAGTAATTATGATTATAAGGTTCTCGTATTTGGATCTTTGTGAATATTTCTATAAGATTAGATTAAAAATTTATAAAAATTGGGTTTATTAGACCACCTAGCTTTTATTTTCTAAGAATATATCTAAATGCAAGTCTTTGAGTTGTAAGGAAATGTTTAGATGGTTGAACATAAAATTCCATAAGATTTATAGATTGGATCAGTTCGACCATCAAAAATATTGAATTATAATTTGGGCTAGATCGATAGATCATTTTGCCTCTATATGAGATTTCAACCGGCCCGTATAAAAGATGATTCTAAATAGTTGTAGACATAGATTTAGCATATCCTATAATTCAATGCTTTTGATGGTGGAGCCATAAATTTTTAAGATTTGGTTCCAACCGTCCAAATAAACTCTAAAAAAAAAAAAATCTTTTTGAGATCTTTTCTTCTCGTAGAATTTGGGTTAGGTAGACTTTGGTTGATATAAGGTTATACTCAGATGAATAGTCCAAGCTACAAATCCTACAGAATTTTTGGTTTCATTCTTGTAAGAATAGCGAAACATGTCTTTTATGAAAAAAATCTATATGAAACATAAAAAAGTCACTTTCTCACTGGGTGGGAATATGATAAAATTTTTTTTTCAAAAGCCATCTTAAGCATTTAGATAGAGTATGGTAAGATTTTTTTCATATCTTATACAACTTTTCAGGAAAGTAGATGCTCAACTAAATATAAACTACTCTAAAATATGTCACTTTTGCATGATCAATCAAACATAAAAAATCACTTTCGCAAGCATCAACTACTCAGAAAAATTATTCTAATAAAATTTTTTTTACATAAATCAAATGAGCCCTAAATGTTATTTTAGAGTATGCATACTAATTGATTCAGAAGGTGCCTTCATCATAACTATAGTTTCAATAAATCTTGATGGGCCTCGCTCATTCATTTTATTAAAAATCAATTAATAGGTGTTGCTTATAGGTGGCAATAGCATGCCGGTCAAAATCCGAGTCAAGTCAACCATGGTGAACAATATGTAAACTCTTTGTCCATATCCAAAATGACCTGAAATTAGGCCAAGACCATCCGATCCATATCCATCCATGGGTCATTAGATCATCAATTTGATTATAATCTAATCTATTTTTATAAGACTTGATGTGATCAATCTAATTGAACTTACTAAGCCAGATCTCTAGTTATTGACTAATTTTCAAAATGATTTGATTGACTGTTACTAAGAATAGACTAGCCATTCAAAAATTCTTATTCAAGATCAGGACTCAAGTCGACATGAATTATTTCGACCTAAATGGAACTTCACCCTCATAACACGGGTTGGACCAAAGCTCTGATCCATGTCCAATCCATTAGAAAAGACTCGATCCAAACCTGGCTAGGTTAAGCAAATAAATGTTTCTACGGAGTACATGGGCTAATTTGCAAATCTAAGAAGGAAATGCCACCAGAGACTGGGGTCTACCAGTTGGTGTCTCTCTCCCCATTTCCTATGGTGGGCAGAGATTTAAAGTCAACCCAAGAAGGCGGCTCTTACAAAAAAGAAGAATATTACCAGGCCCTTATAATATTCATAACCATGTAAGTGACATCAGATGGAGTAAATTAATTAAAGGCCCAAATCCATCAAGCACAAGGATTGTTGTTATGTTAACTCAAGAATGAATAACTGAAAAGCAAAATAAATATTGTTTCTTCTGTTTTTTGAGCTTTTTGATTGATTCGTAGGGGCAAAATTTCCCGAATTGTAAGCCATCAACATCAATAGATGTTCTTGTGGTGTTGATTTGACTCTAAAATGTTATTTATCTATCAGATCGCTTGATGATTGAGCTAGGGATTGGGTTGGCTCTTAAATTTCTCGTCACACTGTAAATGAAACTGTGTTCAATACAAATCCCCCAAGAACACCTAATTCTAAATAATAAAATGGTACAAGTCTCCTAAACCACATAGGAAATTCTTCTTATTCAATAGTAGTTTTTGAATGGTCAAATTTAGAATTCTCTCAATGGTTGAGTGAAGCACCCAAAGAGATTCCAACTTAGAGTAACAAGTTTACCATCATTGCATTGAAAACGCAAAAGATCAATCTAAGAAGTGAATCCCCAATTATGTTTGCATTTTCATGTGCACTGGTCACATATTGTCCCCTATCACGTAGAATTAATTTTAAAAAAATTATTCATAAAATATAATAAATACACGGTCATGATCTATTTGCCTCTCTCATTTCTTTACCTTCAAGAAATTGATTAAGAAGTGAATTAGAATATTATACATCTATTTAAACAAAACCTGTGAAAATGGTAGAGAAAATAATGTGATCACTTGAGAAAGACGTTAACAAAGTTGACTTCTATTGAAGTTATACATTATATGAGTGGTCTATTGTACATATCTAATTCATTCAAAGTTCATGGCAAAAGGCAGGTAGGATTCCCTTTTTTTTATAGAGTTATGATATAATTTCAACATTGGATCACACATGCGCTTATGTCAGCATAATTGTGTACCTCGGTGGCTCAAAACACCAAACATCTCAAAATCGCTAACTGTGGTGCCACATGCTCTGCCAAATTTGTCCAATAATCAATATGGTCTCATGGGATCAAAGTGAATCCGATGTACTCCATTCCATGACACCACCTGGCTTTGTTTAGGATAGAAAAAACGTGCTCGAAGCAACGGAAAAACCGATGTACTCCATTCCATGACACCACCTGGCTTTGTTTAGGATAGAAAAAACGTGCTCGAAGCAACGGAAAAATAATTGCTTAGTATCACTCAATTTCCTTCTTCTTTCTTTTTTCGGTATATTTTTGCATGTTTGTTTGCGGTTTTGATTGTTTTACCACTGAGTTGATGAATCTGGTCTGACTAATAATTTCTCAAAATAGCAATATCATCTTTGTTTAAAATGTGCATGCTAGTATGTTTGTTTGAATAAAGATGAGATAATGTTAAAAATATTTAAAACTGTTGCATCATCAAAGAACTTTTCTTGAGGAACAAGATTGGGAAATGAAACAATAGGTATGGCATTTCTCTGGAGACAAGTCATAAAGAAAGAGACGGGTAAAAATTCTATTGGTCACCCCTTCACTTTACTGCATTCCGCTCCGTGACACCCACCAACCTTTCTCACTTTTTTTGGGTAGATATATTGCTTTTCTCACTCTACTATCAAAAATTACCACAATCCAACCATAAATTGTACCAGCCAACATAATTGCAACATATGATATGCCTATATCAACGTGTAATCCAGATTTGTTGCAAAGTGGAAACCATATATGCCAGACTTTAAGATTTATGATCATCATCACATGTTAATTAGGATGCCGGGCCTGAAAGGGAAACTCATTACTCATGTCAGACTAAATGGCTGCTTTTTTTGGGCTCTCTTAGCCCAGAACAAATGTGAGAAAAGAACCAATTTAAGGACAAATTGTGTAGATTCTTTCATCATTTTTAGGAATTCGGATGATGGTGGAATCCCACGGCAGCCAATCAATCAGTTTTCTTCTCAAAAAGACGAGATTGTTCCTGTTCCTGACCGTAACGGCTCCGTCAATCACCGTAACGGAGACTTTCCCATCTCCTCCCCTCGCCTTCTTTCCTTTCTCTCTCTCCTCTGGAGTCTAGAAACTGGACACCAGTGAGAATTTCAAATTTCCAAGTCTGCGTCATCGATTCGCGGACATCACCATCTCGACCAAGTAAACTGAAAAACAATGAACTACCAGCCATCCACGTGGAGCCGTTGAAGTCAAACGGTCGTCGCTCTCGAATCCGACCTCCTCCTATCTTAGCGGCCACGCCACCGCCTGCCCTATATAACTCCCACCTCTTTCCCGCGCCGTCGCCCGCTACCTCCACGATAAAACACCAATGGCGAAGAACCGCAGCCGTCCGATCGGTGCTCCGCCATCCATACTCCTCCCGATGCTTTTAGTCGTGGCCCTGATGCTTCTGCTCACCCCCGGGGCGCCGACGCCCAACGACCAGCGCCCAACTACGACGGCTCGTACGGCACCTACAACACCAACGTCAGCACTTCTTTGGCGATCCTCATCGTCTTCTTAATCTGTGCCTTCTTCTTCGCGGGCGCCCTCACCGTCTATTTCCACCGCTGCGCCGGCGACAACTACGCCTTCTCCGCCGCCGCGGCTGGAGGCGCTGGCGGAAGAGCAGCGAGACGGGGGCTCGACCCGGCGGTGCTGGAGTCGTTCCCGACAATGGCGTACGCGGCGGTGAAGAAGGTCGAGGGCGGGAAGTTCGGGGCGCTCGAGTGCGCGGTGTGCCTGGCCGAGTTCTCGGACGACGACACCCTCCGACTGCTCCCGAAATGCTGCCACGTGTTCCACCACGAGTGCATCGACGCCTGGTTCGCCTCCCACGTCACCTGTCCCGTCTGCCGCTCTAACCTCGCCGACCCCGAGGTGGCGGCTGCGGCGGCGGCGGAGGCGACCACCGGCGGTGGCTCCCCGGTCCCCCCGGATCACTTGGCGATCGACCTCGAGGGGGAGGATCGGGAGCCGGACGAGCCGGACCTGGAGCTGACCGCGAGACCTAAACCGCCGACAGGGAAGTTCCGGCGCTGGCACTCGGAGGGCGTTCGGCAGAGGGGTGCACGACCGGCACACGCTCCGGCTGCCGGAGCACGTGCAGAGGGAGCTCGCAGCTTCCGTAAGGCTCCGGCGGGCGCAGAGCGTCACGGGGTACCCTGGCAGCGGGAGGCGGGATCGAGGAGGGGGAATCGTGGCAGCGAAGGACGGACCGGGCGGATGGGGCGGTCGGACCGGTGGGCGTTCTTCCTGCGGACGTTCTCCGGGAGGTGGATGGGGGAAGGGAGGCAGCGGAGGGTCGAGCAAGAGGGTGTTCCCGCCGCCGGAGATCCGCTCGACGGCGTTGTCGGAGACGGAGGGGAGAAGTCCGGGTCCGCGACGGATGTGGTCGAGTCGTCGAGCACGGGGGCAGTTGAATCGGTCTGACCGCCCGGGAATTTACTTGATTCCCATTTTTTGAAAACATAAAATTCGGTTTGTGATTACGTGGCAAACTAGAGGCCGCAGCATCTCTAGGGATGGTGGTAGATAAATCGGGAAGCGAAGGCGTATAAATAATAGTAAAAGGTTTTGTAAATATTAACGTTTACGTCCATACTGCATTGGTATTAGCCGTCTGATGAGTGGAGTCTAATACAACAACCTTGCTGGATGGCAAGGGGATAATTTGGAACGGTTCAAGTTTGTGGTGGAAGAAGTAGCTCCTGATTCCTGACAGCTGTGAGCACGGGGTTCCTGCGGAGAAGAGAACCGATATGGGTGGTCAGACAAGCCAATGCAAGCAGCTTGAGAGGGTGTTATTTGTGCACAAGGAGCCATGTAAGCCTGCAACGTTTGGCTCGAGGGACATTCTTCTCATGTAGATCATAAATAATATGAACAAACTTTTCCTTCTGAAAAAGCCATTCCAGCAGTGTTCAAGAAAGTGGGGTATACATGCGCTTCGAGTTGAGTCATATTGCTGTCAATCTTTTCACCGTCTATTCATAAAAAATAATACCTATAAATAAATTTATATTGATTGAAGTTATTTTCGATAGAGACCCTCTGATGTCTAAGTTAGAAAAAAAGGTTGGACAACACTGGTTTGAGAATGAAGACAGAGCTTAGTCTGTAAAAATTAGCTTATCGAAACTTATTGCCTTATCCCCTTTTTATAGAGTAGATCGTCGTAACTGTCGGATATGGTCCCGCATTTAGCGGCGTAGAATCACAAGGCAATAATCTCGTAGTGGGTTATTAATCTCCATGGATTATGCCGCGGTATAGTAGAGTAACCATCCGTGGCGGTTATGATATATTTAAATGAGTCGGCCGACTATGCATCAAGAGTTGGTTGTCGGTTAGTAACTTTGAAATACCGACAGTCGAAGTAGTCTGTTGTCTGCAGAGTCCGAACATCAATCGCTTACCAATCTGGATCGGTAAAGAAGGTTCGGTAGGTCGGTTGAAAGTAGTGTCGGCCTGCTCAGCCGACATATAGTCGGTAGTCGCTTTCAGGATCGTCCGTTTATTTGGTGGATCAGAGTTGGGTATCGGTCGGACTGTTTCGGAGATTGGTCGGCAAACGGAGATCAGTCGATTTTTTTCAACAGTTGTCCCCCACTTCTGAATCCAAATGGTGAGTCATCGCGTGCGTAGCTACGTGGTCGGTCATTTTGGGCGAAAGAAGTGGTTATCCGTCATGTTGAGTCTCAATTTTATCGCCACATTCTCCGAAATATGGTCGATCATCTCCTTTATCGTCTTTGAACTGTCACATCGGTAGAGAGATCTGGTGTCAGACATCGTTTGCGGAAGGTGAGCCGGCATTAGTTGTTATAGCGAGAAGGCGAACCGGCGTTGTGCGATTCAACTCTGGCTTGTAGATTTTCGTCACGTGTCGGGGCGTCATTGGGTCGGAGTTGTTCACGCGGATGGAGGTGACGCGGTTCAATCTGGTGCAAGTGCGTCAAACCGTCGGGCTGGTGATGGGCTCAGATGTTGCCATGCATTGTCATCTGGCATGGCTTCGGTCTGGCCGCTTTCATTCGATCCATCGGGTATTCCTCTATATAAAGGGGCTCTGTCAGTCAGGTACTCATCCTTCATTTTATCTTTTCTGGAAAGAGGGCTCTGTTAGAGAGCAACTTTTGAACGAAATCGCCTCTTGTCGCTTTCCTCGGTCCAGATTTCTTGAGTATTTTCGATGAGTGAGGTTGTCATAGGGGGTGGTCGGTCGTGGGTTCCGACCGACGACTCTTTGTCGGACTCGGAGGCTTTTTCGTTATGCGGTCTGATCGTTAGTCGATTTTGGAAGTGGCATCATGTTTCAAGCCGATGTCAGCTTCTTACTCTTGGTGCCAATGGTGGGGTCGACGATCCGCTTCTGTGTATCCCGCGTCTCCGTCTCAGCTGCATGATCAAAGTCATTTTTATCGGTGGACGAAAATCTGAAGTCCACCCCTAGCTCCTCTTCCGAAGAGGGTGCGGCCGTTGCCCGAGTTTCGTCGAGGATGGTTCGATCGTTGGTCGTACTCTGAAATCTATTTTTAACTCCAGTTTTCGGTCAGACTTCAACTAGGAGGGTGCGGTCGTTAACCATATTCTCCATGTAAGAGTGGATCAGGCTGCTGATGTGGTTGGCCAGGCTGCATGATCAGCCAACCATCTTCGCGGTCTGACCTGATGCATAGCTCCCAAGCTGGAAGGCGAAATTTATCAGGAATGCCGATCCAAGACGGACCTGCCAGTTCTTCGGTAGAATGAAGATTAGTCGGCGCCTTTGGTTTTCTTTTGTATGATCGGATTTCGGTCCAATTTTGTAACTCCTCTTTTTGATAATGAAAGTTTTTTTCTAAAATACTTTTCTGTGTCATCGAATTTGTAGTGTTTGCTTGTTGATCCATCTCTGAAAGTAGATTGTAGATCTAATTATTTGTAGATTTTAGAATCTGCTAGTCGTGTAATTCCTGACGTATTCAACTAGGATAATGATGGCAAGTCGAATCCCCATGGCTCGAACCTTGGTCGGGCTTATACGTCGCGTTGTATGTAGAATAATCTTCTGGATGTAAGTCGTTGATCCGACAAATTCGCAGACTTTGAAATCTGCTAGTCGAGGGGTGTCCAACATATTTAGTTAGGATAACGATGGCAAGCCGAATATCCATCGTCCGGACCTTGGTCGGGCACATACGTTGCATTATCTGATAAACGGTGGCAAGTCGAATATCCCTCGTTTGGTCATGGCCATGTCGGTATAATTTCAATCCGACCTTGGTCGTCTTGGTATTTTGCCTTTCTTAGTTGATGCTAAGTCGGCAAATTAGCCAACTGCTTGGATCGCGAGCTGACTATGGGGGAGTGCGGTTTTTGCAGAGGAGATCTTTGTTGTCGGTGCTGGCATCCCGTTGATGTTGATAATCCCTCGACCAGCCGTGGCCGTGTCGGTGTAGTCCCAATCCGACCTTGGTCGTCTTGGCATTTTACCTTCTTAGTTGATACTAAGTCGGTAAATTAGTCAGCTGCTTCAATGGAGAGCTGACTATGGAGGCAGCGCGGCTTTTGTAGAGAAGGTCTGCATCGCCCGCGCTGGCCTCTAGTTGAAGTCGATAAGTCGATTCTGCAAGAAATTAAATGTAGTCGGTGTCGAGATAGTCAATCTTTTGATTTTTATAGTGAAAGTCGAAGTGTATTCGGCGTCGAGATCGTCGATCTTCTGGCTTTTTCAGTGAAAGCAGAAGTATATTCAATGTCGAGATCGTCAATCTTCTGATTTTTCAGTGAAAGTCAGAGTATATTCGGTGTCGAGATCGTCGATCTTCTGACTTTTTCAGTGAAGGCCGAAGTATATTCGGTGTCGAGATCGTCGATCTTCTGATTTTTACAGTGAAAGTCAAAGTATATTCGGTGTTGCTTTAAAATCGCAGTCGGAATGTCGGTTTTGCAAGAAGATCGAAATATAATCGACATCGAAGCAGTTGATTCTCTGAGTGATTGCATTCAGAAAGAAGTCTTATTAGCTGATTGTCGAAACAACAATAGCATCGTAGTGAGGAGTTTGAATTCTTCGAACATCATCTTCCAAGGGAGTTATTACATTATGGAGCTGCAGTCGCTTCATCGACTCCTCGTCGGAAGTTGCCTCCCAGTCCAACCATTTGGAGATATATTGATAACTCTCACAGTCGGCTGGTTATTCACAGCTTCCTCAGTCGGCTGAAGTCGTCGATCGACAGGAGGTTGAGTCGGTGGGTCCCTCCGATATTTCTCGAGATAGCCTCATCGAATCAGGGTCTCTATCTCATTCTGAGCTGGATGCATTGTTCGGTATCGTGACCATGATCATGATGGAACCGATAGTACTTCTTTCGATCGCGGTCCCTCGACGGCACTCTCATCGGTGGAGGGTGTCGTGGGTATTCTGCTCCTTCGATCTCTATAAGAATCTACGCACGAGGAGCAGAGAGAGGAGTGTAAGAGTCATACCTATCGTAGTTCGGTCTCGGACTCCATTGTCGAGGCAAAGTTCGTTCATCGGTAGGTGGCCGACTTGATTCAGCCGGTGCTTCTTCTTTCTTCTGTTTCTTCTTCTTCTGACCCTTGCCTTCTGTCTGGCATCGGTCAGAAGCTCTTTCATCTGCACGCATGTATTTTTACGTACGCTCTAAGAATTCAGCATACATCCGAGGGAGGGTCCTATCCAATGAGTACGTGAATCGGGACCCCTCAAACTTCTTTCATGGCTGATATGGCCATGTCTTCATTTAGGTCCCTGACCTCAAGTATGGCCATGTCGGAGTGTTTCGTTCTCTTATTATTTGATCAAAACAGACTATCCGAGGTTCGTGGCGGCCTCCGACTGGTGCTGAAATGGGCCACGAAAGAATGTTCCAGCTGTTCGAAGGAGTGGATACTTCCCGACCGAAGCCCAGAGTACCGGCCCGAGCAGCTTTCCGAAGTGTAGCTGAGAAGCCGATGCATAGGAGGACGTCGGTTGCTCCCTAGATTGTCATGAGAGCCTTGTAGCTCTCGAGGTGATTGATTGGGTCGGTGGAACCATCATAGGGCTCCACATGCGGCATTTTGAACTGAGTCAGGATCGGTTCGTTCAAAATAAATCGGAAGAGAGATTGGACGGTATGAAAATCGAAATCGTTTGACGATTTCTGACCGTCTGTCTGGAGCTGGGCGAGTCGGCGGTCGATTTTCTCGAACTTACGTTCGTAGTCTTCATGCCGTCGGTGGTGGGAGACTCCGGGGGTTGATCCTCCCGATGAATTAGAGACAGACGATGTTCGCGGTCGTTTCCCTTCCTTGCTTGATCTAACTGGGAAGGAGAGGGGCACCATGAATGGTGGGTGGCACATCGAGAGTGCCGCAAGTACCGCTGCTCATCCCGTTGAGAGAGCCGAGATCACCGCTTTGGTGGAGGAGACGGAGATCGTCGCGGATAACGGTGGCTATGCTTGGAAGGCACTGAATGCACCATCGGTTGCTCCACCGACGGTTGTTGTGGCTGGGTTTGCTGTTGTTGGAGGCTTTTGAATGCCTCCGTGAGGACGTTCATTTGTTGCACGATTGCAGCAATATGAGCGTTTGTGGTAACCACGGGGTGTGGAGAACTGGGCTCTGCTATCGGAGGCAGGGGAGGGGCCTCTTTTTGATGGGAAGAGTGTCTCATCGAGCCAGTCACTGTTGATCGTTGAGCTCTGATTCTTGTCATTGCGAGTTTCCTTCTTGCCGCTGTTTTCCCCCTACCTGATGCGCCAATCTGTTGCTGTCAATCTCCTCGTCGTCTGTTCGTCGAAAACGAGCACCTGCAAAATGAAGTCCGTACTAACCGAAGTTGTTTCCGATGGGAACCCTCCGATGCCTAAGTTAGAGGGGGAGACTGGGCAACAGTAGTATGAGAATGGAGACAGAGCTCAGTTTGTAAAAATTAGTTTACCGAAATTTGTTGCCTTACCCCCTTTTTATAGAGTAGATCGTCGTAACTATCGGATATGGTCATGCATTTAGTGGCGTAGAATCACAAGACGGTAATCTCGTAGTGGGTTATTAATCTCCATAGATTACACCGCGGTATCAGTGGAGTAACCGTCCGTGGCTGTTATGATATATTTGAATGAGTCGGCCGACTATGCATCGGAGGTCGGTTGTCGGTTAGTAACTCTGAAATACCGACGATCGAAGTAGTCTGTTGTCTGTAGAGTTCGAATATCGACCGCTTACTGATCTGGATCGATAAAAGAAGTTCTATCGGTCAGTTGAAAGTAGTGTCGGTCTGCTCAACCGATATATAATCGGTAGTCGCTTTCAGGGTCGTCCGTTTATTTGGTGGGTCAGAGTCGAATGTCGGTCGGACTGTTTCGGAGATTGGTCGGTAAATGGGGGCCAGTCGATTTTCTCCAACAAGCCAGTTCAAGCTTGGCTCAAAGTTTGATTGAAGTTTAGTTGAAGCTTCATATTAAACTTGGTTGGAATCTAATATTATTGGTTTCAAAAGCTAAATGGAATATTCAAGTTTGAAATAATATTAATATTATATACCTTGAATGTAAGATCCAATGACATTATTTAAACTTATATAATATACAATATATATTCTTAACCCTAAGAAAGCCAAGTTTGATCGACTTGTGTCTATTTTCAACCGTGCCTAAAATTAATTTTGCCTATTCAAATTTGCTTCATTTAGTTCCAAATCAAGTCGAAATTGAGTTTTTCTAAGCCAAGCACGAATTGGTCCATTTATGACTTGTTTGAATGGTCGACCCTAAAAATCTATAGAATTTATGGTTCGATCAGTATAACTAGAAAAACCAGTTTGAATCAAATCTATATTCATAAATATCTGGAGAAGTTCTTTTGAAGTGAACCAGCCTGAATCCAATAGGGAGAAGAAAAAATCTCAGTCTCCTTTTCTCCCAATGGTATTCAGGTTGGTCCACTCCAAAGCTATATCGGATATTTAGGTATGTAAGCCTAGTCCATTCTTATTTCATCGGTTATAGTAGCCCAATCCATAAATCTCATAAAACTTTGGGCCCAGTCATTTAAACAGGCTTTTATATTCGAATCATTTGCCACCCGTATCCTTAGCTGAAGAGGGATTTTCTTTTGGACTTTGTATGGCACTTTCATGGGCTCTTTGCAGGTCAAGGCCCGGCACTTCGAACGATTTGAGCCACATCCTCGGTGGACTCCACCATGCAGTCCAATTAATTCGGCCCAAGGCATCCATCTTGGACCACCGTGTCAGTTATTATCAAGGAGGTGTCAATATGTTTGGCATGAAACGGTATACATGTAGGGTTTCTTGTGTGAATATTTTTCTAACCAAAGTTGAAGGTGATTTAGCATCTATTGGGCAAAATTTATGCTTGTAAGTTGTCCATCAATTTATTCCGTGCGATTCGCTCGTAACTTGTCCATCTTTCTCAGCATGCATTCTTCTGCCACTTTCAACTAATTCTCGATTTGGCAATGATAGTATGAGACCATAGTTCGATCCAAGCAAGCAAAATGAGAGTAAAGGCCTACTAAAATATGCAAGCTCGAACATACAGCAGAAGCAAGTAGGTTTATGTCGACCACTACACATAGGAGAAATTTTTGAATCGGTTTCAGAGGATTTCTCTTTTTCCCTTATTTTTGGGGGGCCTTCTCGATCCATCATGAAGCTCTTAAATATGCTGCTGTGTCCCATATAAGAATTTTAATGTTGTCCTTATCTATCCACCAATTATTGGGGATTTGTCTGGGGGTGTGGCAGTTGGTTGGGTTGGATCGGACTTAGATCAGATCATATAAAACAGTAACATACAAATATTGTTTCAAACCTAACAAACCCAATATGATCTTTCAACTCATACCCATCTACAGATCATTTTGGATCACCTGTTTGACTCTAACGTAATTCCTTTTACAGAAGTCAATTTTAATAGATCTAATCTAACTTAGCAAATCCAATCCTTATAATTTTATCCCCTATTCTTATAATAATTTAAATAACTAATATCAAGGAAAGACCATTCACTTAAAAATAGTTTATCCAACATCATAACTCCATCTATTTTGATCTAAATATATAGTACTTTATTATTATGACTCATGTATAGATGAAGCTATGGCCCATAGACTATACATTTAAAATTCAATTAAGAATTTTACTTAAAAAAATAATTAAGAAAATTTGACACAGTCTACCTTAACTAAAAATTTCTTGATCCAAACCCAATCTATTATAAAATATGTTTATAATATGTTTATATATTATACATTATAAATATATTATAATATTTTTATATTCAAAAAATATATTTATATATTATAAACATATTTTTCTGAATTTTTATTTTCATTCAATGATAGAACTTCGCTTATAATGCATAATTACATTTTTCTCGACAATGAATTTATAAGTCATTATAATAATTTTTTATTTTTAATCATAAAGACCCTATAAATGTTGATGTACATTGTAATGATAGAAGTCAATTTTCGAAGCAACTTCTCTGACAGATGATCCATCTAAATCACAATATTATCATAAAAATAATATATTTTAATGATAATTTCTAAGCACAATAACAAGTATTCAGAAATCTGACAAAATATTTTAGCAAAAATATTGAGCAAAATATTTCATTAAATTACATGTTAAATATGGAGACAAGTAAAAAAAATTTTATTATAACAAAAAAAGTGGGCATTGTGAAAATCACGGAGTACTTTCTGTTACAAAAAAATTTGTCACACAGCAATTTCATTGTAAATATTCTTTTGTCCACACCCAAAATAAAAATCCAGATCCATTAATTCTTAATACTCCCACTTTTTGAATAATAGTATCACCTACTATATCCTTATCTCTTATCATCTCCTATCCAATATATAATAAAAATCCTGATCAAGGTCATCATCCTTAGCATTTA
Organism: Elaeis oleifera; assembly: GCA_000441515.1. Lineage (NCBI taxonomy): Eukaryota > Viridiplantae > Streptophyta > Magnoliopsida > Arecales > Arecaceae > Elaeis > Elaeis oleifera. Next base: position 528,421 of record KE505013.1, on the reverse strand, counting down.
ATCAGTACAACCAAATCTTGAACCCTTCCATTAAGTTGAAAAAAATTGAAAATCAGATTCCACTTTCTCTTCCCCCTCTCTGTTCCTTCCTCTTAGACGTATAATTAAAAGATTTAAAAGAGAAGCGGAAGGAAAAAAAAGAAGAAAAAGAAGAGAACTTTGATGGGTTCCATTCCCTTCTCTATATCATTTATCACAAGAAAATAATATATTTCAATAATAATTTCTAAGCACAATAACAAGTATTCAAAAATCTGGCAAAATATTCTAGCAAAAATATTGAGAAAAATATTTCATTAAATTACGTGTTACAATATGAAGATAAGTAAAAAGGGAATTCATTATAACAAAAGAAAGAGAACATTGTGAAAATCATAGAGCACTTTTTGTTATAAAAAAATTATCACAGAGCAATTTTATTGTGAATATTATTCTATCACAGAGCAATTTCATTGTGAATATTCTTCTGTCTACACAAAAAAAAAATCCGGACCCATTAATTCCTAATACTCCCATTTTCTGAATAATGGTATCACTCACTATATCCTTGTCTCTCACCATCTGCTATCTAATAATACAAATCCTGATCAAAGTCATCATCCTTGGCATTTAATCAGTGCAACCAAATCTCGAACCCTCCATTAAGTTGAAAAAAACTAAAAATCAGATTCCATTGCTCTCTTCCCCCTCTTTGTTCCTTCCTCTCAGACGTATAATTAAACGATTCAAAGAGAAGTGGAGGGGAAAAAAAGGAAAAGAAGAAAACTTTGATGGATTCCATTCCTCCTTCATATCATTCCCACCACCTCCTCCTCCTCCCTCTGAAGGAATGGATGAAGACTACACAAATCCTACCACCGCTCTCCTCTTCAATCCCTCATCTACCTTCTCATGGAGACAACTCACCCCAAAATGATAGGCTATAGTGACAAGAAAAGTGAGAAAAAGATGACTTACTTGTCGAAGAACGGTCACCGACAATAAATTGAATGGCAGTTAGGACTGGAATTGGGCCGGGCTTCGAGCTTCGGGCTGGGCTTAGGCCCAATTATTTTGAAAAATAATTGGTCCGAGCCCGATTGGGCCAACCCGAGTGCCTTGTTGGATTTGTACCCTAGAAGCCAATTGTTGGCTGACATATTATGTAATTCTTGGGCCTATACTTGTACTTATAATTTTTTATTATTATCAATAAAAAGCTTTACTTTCTAATCATGTTCATGTGTCCATGATTTGTCTTAGAAATTAACAAAGATGATTTTTGTATATTCTTAAAGAGTTAAGAATTTGAGGCATACATTAATTAGTGGTTAATTCTAAATGCTCCCGATCAAAGGATCATCACGTAGGACAGTGATCAATCCATTTGAGATCGGTGTATGGTTCACCTCCCTTATGGACAGATGAGTCTCAGATTTGTAATGTAAAATACTGGGGGTGAAGGTATTGGTGGTTGTTAGAGAACAGCTTGCACTAAGCGTGATCAATACGAGAACCACATGGATGTCTACTCACTCATCAGTAGTCTTCTCGATGCTGCAGTGGTGTGAGTGATCCTTTGACCTGCGGTGTCATTGGCTATTCGCAGTGAGGCTATTGAATTTGACTACATATTCTCTTGGTCCCTAGCCATTCAGATCTTTGCTGTGTATGTTGGCTTCAGTAGGTTCAGATTCGCTGTTTGGAGTAGGATGCACCTAAATGGGATCTATCGATCTTGGTAGAAAAAAAGATGTCTTATGCGATTTGTGAGACTGAGTTCAGAAAGCCTTTGGCCAAACCAAATGTGAATACTGAAAAAGAGTTTTCACGAAATTCACAAATAAACTCAAATCGAGCCAATCTAACATATGTCTGACGATGGGGTCTGACGAGCTCTCCATGATCTTCGTCAAGTCGGGACTCGTGATAGAAGGACTGAATCATACGATAACTGTACCTAAGAGTTCATACTTTCATTCTATTGGGTTGTCACTATATACTGCTAAATATCATTGGTAGATTGTGAGACTCATCGGGTGTCATCTTGATGATCGATGGCCCTCGAATGGTAGAATTAAAAATGTTTCAATCCATCAAAAGAATTTCGATGATATTGTGATAGAGATCACAATATATCTCACTATCAGATAGAATGAAACCTATGGAGTCACACATTAAGAGATTTAATCTCGAATTTACCAATTGGACTTATGAAGTTCCAATTGGGTTAGGTTTATTGAAATCCTATTAGGTTTATGAGAACCATGCTAGCACACAGTTAAACCTAATTCTTCTCAGAACTTTGATTTGATCAAGTCCATAGTTTTGAACCTAACCTAAATTCATTTGGATTTAATTGGGCTCTTAATTGTAAGTCCAAAAAGATTT
>KE505013.1:502400-514246 GCA_000441515.1 Elaeis oleifera | reverse complement strand
TATATATATATATATATATATAGACGCACGCGCGTGCACACGTACAAGACTAAGAGAGCCATCTAAAAAGAATCAGGGTCGGGTTGATTAGCTTTCAATTTGTGTTCAACTAAAGAAAAAAGGAATACTAATTGATGGAGTCTTCTAAAATTTTTTAGTTTGATTTGCAGTGGATGCAGCTAATTTGGTTACTTATTTTATTTTTATAAGTTTCAAGGTCATAGGTTCTAGCTCCGAACGGTCAAAATAGAGCAAATAAATTGATGCATCGATTTTTAATTGTGAAGATGATTAACAGTTATTATTGATAGATGCGTTGAAGATAGATATGGACAATGGACTAGGCCGCTCATTATACGGCCCGGCTTGGTACGAATTGAGCCGTGCTTGGCATGGCCTGACTGCTACAGTAACGAACTGTGCTAGGTACGACCCATTAAAAGAGATCAGATTGGACTAAGAGTTGCGGCCCATGGCCCAGACCTGGCACAGCCGATAAGGGTTTGGGCTGGCATGGCCCGCGGGCTCGGTACGACGTGGCTCGTGCCAGGCCTGATCCAGCCCGTGGCCCTACACGGTCCAGACACAGCACGGCCCACATGCTGATTCGGCCATCTTTTTTTGAATTTAAAAAATATATTTTTTTATAAATTAGAAAAGAGTTAAAGAGCAAAATTCAATATAAATGTTGGAATTTTTTGTAAAATAAAAACCATCTGGTAATAGTCGGGGATTTAACATGGATCCCTACCGATATATTAATAACAATCAAAATAGTACAAAAAAGGGAGAGGAGCTAGGCCTGACCTCCAAAATATAATGAAGGAGAAAGAACTAGAGATGACTCACCTCAATAATTAAAAGATAAAAATTAAAAGTTGCAAATATAAAAAATTAATAATTAAAAATTTTATTGATCGTCATTCGTCGGTAGTATTTATGTCGTCGTCATCATCGGATGTTGTATCATATCCATCTTTATCTTAAAGTCTCGCTTAAGCATCTAACTAATTTTTAAAGTAGAGCAGCATCTCAATTATCTTGTTGATCATCCTACTCTTTTTTTCATCCAGAATACGTCAACCTGTACTAAAATAAATTTCGATGCTACTGTAGACATCACCACAGCTAAGATATCATGTGCAATGACAGATATTATAGGATATTGATTTTAATACTTTTCCATCAGGTTAGCATATAAAGATTCTCTATTTGATTTTTATTATATGCAAATTGAAGATCATTTCGTAAATAAAATTCAAATTTATTACTTAAAGATGAAGATATAGATGAACTTGAAGAAGCATGTGTATGTCTCCTATATATAATAAATAAAAAACAGATGATGAACGAGAAGTATTAAAAGAAGAGACGGAGATTTGTGAATGAGAAATACTAGATTCACGAATATTTTCATCATATAAAGCATAAATATCATGAAAAAGTTGGTTTATCTTAGCCTTAGTGGGTTCACGATCTTGATTCATATTTTCACAATATGTATCAAGTAAAATTAATATACCACTTAATTTAATATGTGGATCAAATACAGTAACTTAGTTATGTATAGGACATATTCTGTCTCAATACTCATTCCATTTAAATTCAATTTCATAGATAATAGGCTCTAAAATATCATCATATCTATGTTGTGAAAATTTTTGGCTAATAAGATATGCTTGTTATAAAAATGAAAAAGAAGTTGGATAATAAACACCAAAAAGAATATTAGTGGTATTATAAAACTAATCAAAAAATTTTCTAAAATTTTACTTTTGTTCCATCATTTTCAGTCCATGATTATTAATATATACACTTAATAAATTTTATATGGATATACATCATGTATCATAGTATATGTTGAATTTTAATGAGTAACTATATCAAGTTTAATTTTTAAAATATCTATCATGATCTATATACATTTGCTTAAATTCTTGAAGTCTTGCACTTGAAGTATGAATAAAAAAAATTGTATTTCTAATTTTTACAATAATATCTTAAACCAGACCCATACCAAATTGAACAAAGAGATTTAAAATATGATATGTATATCTAATATATAATAAATTTTTATTAAAATGAGATGTAATGAGTCCTTTAATAATCTGATAGCAGAATTATTATTAGATACATTATGAAAAGTAATAGACATAATTTTATCATTAATACTATATGAATATACAGTTTGGTAAATAGCGTTAGAAATTTATTGCATAGAATGTGAAAAATCAAAAACACAAAAATAAAATATATTTATTTAATAGTTAATCATTATCAATATGATGAGCAGTAATAGTGATAAAATAATAATTACCAACAGATGTTGTTCAAATATCAGAAGTTAATGATACTTTTGAATTTATGGTAGAGAGAATTTCAATTAAATTATATTTCATTACTAAAAAATTAGTCATAGTTACTCTTCTAAATATACGTCTACTAGTTCTTTTGTAAGCAGGTCGTAAGGCTAATTAAACATATTCTTCAAAATTAAAAGACTCACATAAGCTAAAAGATAATTCATCCTTAACTATCCATTTTACTAGTACTTCTTTTGATTTTTATGATTATATATAAAATTATCTACAAAATTATCTCCTTATGTATTAAGGATACTTTGAAGATGAGCATCACTCATTATATGAGTCTCTTGATGTCTTTTCAAATAGCCAGTTTTCCCACTACTAGCACAACTATATATTTGACATATCTTTATATTTTGCTTTTAAAACTCTATCTACTATGGCTCTTTTAAAATCATTCCATACAGCACTAGTCCTCTTACGGAAAGAAGAGACAGAGTCTTGGCCTTCGATATTGATTCAAAAGAAGCAGGAATAGTAGTTTCTTCTCCCTCAAAAATCGAGAAAATATCAAAATGACACTCATCAAAAGATGCCATATTTAAATATGAGATATACAAATAATAAAAATTAACAAAAATATCAAATGAAGAAATTGAGTAGAGGTAGGCAGAGATTTATGAGCTTCCTTTTGTGCTCCCTCAAAAAGGATCTCCAAACTCTAAGGCTCCAATAGATGGACTAATCCTCCTTTGTATAGCACTTGAATATTTGCTAATTGCTAATTGTTAATTATTAAATATTGAACACTTGCTAAATATTATTAAAAGAGAAGGAGTAGTAGAGAAAGAGAGGAGAATTGATTTGATATGGTGAAAATTGAAGAGAAGGGGGGTATTTACAGGAATCATAATATTTTTATTTTTCAAATTATCTCTAAAATTAGCCATTTTATGACTGTTAGAAGGGTTAAAATAGTAAAAATAAAAATTAACCGTTACCCAATCTAAAACATAAAAAAAAGGAATTAGCTGTTACGGGCCATGCACGGCTTGTAACAACACTAACTGGGCCGTGCCAGCATGGCTTGCTTGGGCTACTTAAAAAAAAAAAACCACCTATTAGGTCCGTGGGACTTACAGACCACATGCCATATCTGGCACGGCCCATCAAATCTTAGGTCTAGGGCCGTGTCAGATCAAATTGAAAATAAATGAGCCATACCTGATACGGTTTGTTTATCAGATGGACTGTTCTAGGCACGATCCGTTTGAATCCTGATCTGATGGGCCTACATCGGGTTATCCAAATGCCCATGTCTAGTTGAAGACGTCATTTGGCATTCCTGAAATATAAGAATGCTTTAACCATCCGTCCAATGATCATGACCTTTATATTGTACCCTTGTAAGAAAATTCAACTATATTGATGACGATATATGATTGTCAATTTTCATTAGTTGGTCGAGACCGGACGTCAATTTTAGGATGGAGACTTTTTTTTCCTTCTTTATTTTTTTAAACAAAATTTGGCAGAAAGACCTTAACACTACTAAAATGATAAAATATGCATTTATATCTTCTTGATCCAATATAAGGAATCATGACTCGACCGACAAATTTGAAGATTTGATAAGCTCTCCATATGAATTAGGAATATAAAAGATTGAAAGATGTCGCACATCTAAGATATGCATGCAAAGATCAGAACATACAGATTTTAATTTTTAAAAGTCATGAATGCAGCAAAAATTAAAACTGATCTAAATTTAAAATAATTTTAAATATTGAAACTGATCTAGACTTATAATAATTTTAAATCTAACATGCATAAAATATAAATTTAATCTACACATGTCAGGAATGTTTACATACTGAATTAAGATGCTGAAAATAAAAATCTGATGGTCCGTGGTAATCTGATGAGGTTCTTGTATCTTTACGCGAGTTGACCTTCACCACGATCTGATGATCCGTGGTAATCTGGTGAGGTTCTTGTACAGCCGTATATGCGTTCGATCTCTATGGATATCCATCGAAGCAAATCTGATCAGGAGGACTCGATCGCACCGGGATGCTAACTTCCTTGCAGAGATCGCTTCTTGAATTATCGAATTGATTTGATCTTTTATAGACTAGATACAAAAACTATTGAGTTGTCTCCGTGACATAAGATGCAGCTATGGACTGATATGGCTGCATACTATTGATTGTTTGTGAGCGCCAATTACGTTACTTCTAAAGTGCGTGTCCTACCATGTATTTGAGTGTCAAATCATGGATAAATTATTGTTTACACTATATATATTTGCATGACCTAGTAAGCCGATTATAATCATTAGTATCTGATGGTGCATTGAGATGCATGCTTGATGAATGAGACCCATAAATACTTATGGCCGTTATTAGTCATGTGCATTGGTACCTAATAGTGTAGGTAATAATTGCTGTGATTGTATCCATTGATCAAGTCTAGTCTATTGGGAAAAAATAATCAACTTATACTAAATTTTCTATATTGGTTATATGATTTTAAGATATTATTATGAAGAAAAAAAATTGCTAAAGAAAATAGGAGATTAAAAAAAGCTCCTCTGAATCGAGACATGTGAAAATACTGTTCTAAAAATGTGATTCTCTTCTCGTCTTCGAGATATAATAATTCGGTTCAGCCTAATCCTTCTCTATAATCATTGAGAAGGTTGACCCAAAAATCTTCCTTCAAATGCCCTATTAAAAAAGCAAAGAGCGGAAAGGAGAAAAAGCGAGTTCTCTATTCAAAAAAAGAATTTCAAATAGAGCGCAAGATAGGAGAAAAATAACATCAATGTCTTTGGAATTTTTTTTTTTGTAATGGTCAAATGTAGAGACAATTTATATATTCTATCTGGATGACCGAGGAGATTCCGTGGTTTTTGAAGAGATACAAATTTTTTTGAAGCACCGTATTTTTTTGGAATCAATATTCTTTTTCAAATAGTTGTATCTCTTAGGTAAGCGAAGTTAATTTAAAATAGAGCTTTAAAATTTGAAATAACTAAATTAGATGATAAAATTAATTTTATAAAAATAAACTCCAATGAAATTGCCACTCGCAGGAGAAAACTGTGCCAAAAGACAAAGCTATGAGCTGAATTTTTCTATTAAAAAAGACCATACCAACCTAGCTCATATGAAAGGTGACTGGCTTCAGTAGGTCTAAAGAGTAGGTTGGTTTAACATTAATTATTACATTATTGACTAGGTTGTCTGAGTCAAATACAGTTGTTATTCAGCGATGAGCCATCAAAGCCACTGGCACCCTTGGTATTCAGCTCGTTCGGATCTCTTATAATTATACCTTTAGACCTCTTGCTTTTGTTGTGCTTGAATTGTAAGACTGATACCAAGAGATTTTCTTCTAATTCTTCTTCTTCTTCTTCTTTTTTTTTCCTTTTGTTAAATAGAAATATTGCCTTTTTATGTGTGCATGCCTATAAGTCTAAGGTTAAGATTCACCAAACGCCAGAGAAGATCAGTCATCTAATGACCCTCCGGAAACTTTAATCTTCCCTTTTAGAGGCCCCCTACCTGCCACCAGTCTTATGTTGGAAGTGTATTCAAGACTTCTATTAGAAGTGGCGTTGCTATTGAAGTGCAATACTATTCACTATTGACAGATCAGCCAATTGAGCATACCAGTTTTGGCTCATACGATTGTTTCCCCCTCAATTTGTAAGAAGTCATTTACACTGCATTCAGATCAATAACTGTGATCCATAGACCAATCATAGAAGGCCTTGAAAGGTTACCCAATATAGGCTGAATGGTAGCAGGTCTTCAGAAGGATATCTTACACAAGCCGAGTAAGGAACATGACCCTTTGTGGTACTCAAAAAATACTATAGAGTGCTGTGCATAGTTGGACATCGTCTATCATAAGATGGACGGCTATGCGTGCTTTGTCCAAACTGTCCAAATATCCTTGGGATTTATAAATCCCTTCTTTTAGTATTCCAACACGCACGCCGTCTATCTTATAATAGGTGGTGCCCAATCATGCACAGCATCTTACGGTATTTTTTGAGTACCGCAGAGGATCCATTCTTACTGAATAATAAGATGCTTTAAGAGGACGTCAACTTTAGATTAAATATCAAAGTGCAGCTCAAGCTCGATCAGTACATTGAGTATCACCAGAAGGATGTCAACTTTAGACTAGTGTACCCAAGTACCGAATGGTATATAGATGGAAAACTAGAGATGTAGATCGAGTATCAAGGATGTAGACCAAGTACTAGAGTGTAGGGTGAGATTAGAAGTATAGATTGAGTGTTAAAGGCGTAAATTGAGTACTAGACCAAGTATCAAGATATACACTAAGTACCAAGGTATAGACAAGTACGAGAGGCGAGATAATGTATTAAAAGTATATATTGAATGTCAAAGGTACAAACTAAGTACCAAGGATATTACTATAAGAACTTAGATTTTTAGTGACAATAAAATTATCATTGAAATATAAATATCATCACTAATAGTTTTACTAATGATAGTTTAGGTCGTCACTCATCACTAATACTTGAGTCACTAATGTATTAGTGACGACTTTCGAAGTTGGCCATTATTAATGAATTTAATATGATGATATTATTGCCACTAATATTTGTACTAATAGTTACGATAATATATTATCATAAAAGCTATTACTATTAGTGATAATGGTATCGTCACTTAAATTTATGATAATAGTAATGCAAATATTGTCACTAATACTAACACTATTAGTAATAGAAGTAGCATCACACAAGTTCTTCAATAGTGACCACATAAGTCGTCACTAGTGTTAACATATTAGTGACAATACTTTCTCTCACTAAAATGAAATAATATTAGGGACAAATAATATCATCACTAAAAGTATATAATATTAGTGGCAATTAGTGTAATTAAAAGCTTCATAACCATTCGATATGTTTTAGTGATGATAAAATATCCTCACTAATAATTTATTTGAAAAAAAAAAATAACCTTATGACGAGTGTATGTTGTATTACCTGCTTTATAAATTGAGATCAATTCGTATTCATAATAATAACATCAACGCACACAAATTATATATATTAAATCCATATATCCATTAAAGTATCCAAAATACAATTATAACCTCCAAACCATACATATCCATAATGTATTAATCAAATCCTTACATATCCATTAAAGTATCAAAAAGTATTCAAAATATAATTATAACATCAAATCTATACATATTCATAGTGAGATACAAAGTACATGCAGTATGATCATACGATCGTTCATAATGAACAAAAATCAGAATTAATATCAAGAAAGCTCAAACACGATCTGCGAAATGAATAAATAAAAAATTAATTACTATAATTTAAAATATAATTCATATTATTTAATTATATAAATATTATAGGAAGAAAGAATCAGAAGTAATACTTATGAAAATAAATAAGTTTAGCTACTCATATAATATGTTTTAATTGTCAGACTTACATGGTTAGTAGGAGCAGTCGAAATAGATACACCAGATAGCTATTTAAGGAATGATCCATCACCATTAAAGTGTGCAAAAAGAGTAGCTATTTGACATTCCATACTTTCTTGAATTTCTTTTTGTATTTTCATATGCTGTGGCTCAATAGTCTTACACGGAGTCTCAAGTTCTGCACGTTGAAATTGTAATTCTATTTGGAGTGTGAATTAGCCTCCTCTTATTTTTTTGTCATTTCTGTAAGCCTTTGGAATTTATCATCCAAAACATTAGCATGCTTCCATATAGCTTCAATTTGTGCACGAATATTTTGTCTTTCTTTAGAAATAGATGTGATTCCTTCAATTCTTAAACTGCATGAGTGGCCTCATCTCCTTTCTAATATAAGTGTGAAATGCTTAGCTAATGGGACTGATGCACAAAAAATTTTCTGTTGATGTCTCTCACCCACCACTTTGAAGCTTGTTCTATATTTGTACATAAAAATAATAAACATAATTAAAATTATCAATATAAAATCATGAATTATAATTAAAGCAATCACATTCTTCATACCATAATCTCTTCCCCATTTGGAACAGACCAACTTCTGGTAGATCTCAATTGAGTGGCCTTGCAAACCATTATAGCATCTAGTCATTCTTCAGACTCTAGATTGTTCTATTAGCAATAACAAATAGACAAAAGATGGATAAACTCGACTTAGTTAGATCCTAAGTTAGAAAAGTACTTTATGAACTTCATATCTTGTAATATAATAGTAGAATTAATATGAGTATTACTATCTCATAGGCTTTTTGAACTATTAACTTGGTGCCTATAATGGATCCAACTTCTAATTTACTTCTATTGGATGTGTTTCGGATGCTCGTTCTTAAGTTAAAAAAGTACATTAAATTTAAAAAATATTAAGACAATTGGAAAAGCATAGTATGATCAAAATGATCATAATAGTATATCTTAAATTTTATATATCCCATTTATTCTCAATCAACCACTACCAATCTTCTGGAGACACATCATCTGGACGATCTTTCTTTTCATGGTATGCTTTATGTAGAATATAAAGTTGAGTTCCATATTGTTCTTGTACTTGTTTCATCATATATGGATAAACATCATCTGAGGAAGGAAAACTATCCTAAAAATCATATCAATAACAATACTTATTCCAACAATCCATCAAATAATAATACCATATAAATTGTCTACCATTCATATAAATTTATTTGCAAAAATAAATCAAATATATGTATACGAACCTTCAAAAATCTTCACATTATCTTGATATCTTTATCAGATATATTTTTCCAACCTTTAACTTGAATAGAAACAAACTGTCTAATACATACAGTTATCTTTGAGTTGAAATACTTGCCATATTCTCCACATATTTTGTCAAATAGATGAGGAAACTGAATATCAAAGTTTTTTCCCTGAGCTTTCTTCTTAGCGAACTTTGCATTAATGGTAGGCCCACACCCTCTCTTCTTAAAGGTGCTAGAACTCATTAAATTTTTTTTAGTAAACTAGATGATACATATGAAATTCATAAACTAATAAGATAATATGTAAAAATATCTTATTGAAAACTAATTTAATAATTACTTATTCAAGGCTCTAACATCATGGTGAGTATTTCTAAATCTTACTATTAATCATAGATTATTGCATGGATGGAGATGCATCAACAAACATATTGACATCTTGCTGTTCATCATGAAGAAAATTTATGGATTGAGTCAAGTTTGTTATTGATAAGCATCGTGATGACCTATTTTACCTATAAAAATTTTAGAAAAAAAATTAGTTTATATACTATTTCTCAAAAAAAATAAAATATTTTTAATGCAACATCAAGCAAATCAAGTTCTAACAATCATAGTACAAATCTACTAAAAATATTTATCATATATTTAATATAAAGGTACTAATAAAGCTAAAGCATTTGCACCAATGTTACATAAAACAAATGATAAACAATCCATGACATCAATATTAATGTTTGTGAAACAAATATAATCTAATACAAATCCAAAATAAAATTATAACATAATCAATCATTATCAATATTAATCATCAACTGGATCTATCTCATCATCATCAATGGAAATAAGTTCTTCATCATCAATTTCTTCTTCTTCTTTGTTTTCCTCTTCTTTCTGAGCAAGAAAGTATGATGCTTCAATGAAGTGCCTTCAACATTAGTGCTAGCTAACTTTGACCTATTCAATGATATCATGTCATCATCATCTATATTAGATTCAAGATATATAAAGTCAATCTTCTCATTTTCTTGATAGCTAGGGCTCATCTCCAACATCTTTTGGGGGCAAATCATATAAGTCGTGCGGCCTTGTCTTCACCACAACCTTTCAATTGGGCTCTTTAGTGTTATTCACATAATATACCTATTCAACTTCAGTAGCCAGCTTAAATAGCCAACACATATGGCTCATTAGTATCCAATCTACAAGTCATATTGACCATGGGGAACCCATACTTGTCAATCTTAAATCCTTTTCTTCATGATAAACATTCCCCCAATCATATTTAAATAAAATGACACTATTTTTTCTGAGGTAATCAAACTGTATGATGTCTACTAAGACATCGAAATAGTCTATGTGACCTGTAGTCTCATCTCTTTCTACTAAAACACACTATTTTGTATTTGTAATTGCTTATCACACTCTATATTGAACCTTCAACCATTAACTAGATGACTAGTATAATGAAATACCCGCTTATCAGGCCCACATGCTAGGCTCAATAATTGATCACTGATATATTTATTTCTTTTATCTTGTAATTGCATGATCTATATAATAAGTAGCAACAAATTAGCATATTAAATAGAAAAACCAAATATGAAATATTAAGATATATTATTTTACTTATATATCTTTTGAACCATTCGGGAAACTCTTTCTCATGCATTTCTTTTACATCATTAGGATTCTCTCTTCTAAATTCTTCCTTATGCATACCGTATATCCAATAAGACTAAAAAAGAAGTAAATAATTGGAGATAATGTGTAAAATATTAAACACAATGTCTAAATTACTAGTTACAAAAATTGGATAACTTACTCAACATATTTTGAGACTTCCATATAATTTTTTAGTACATATATTCTAGCTTGTGCCCATTCAGTCAAATTTAACTCTCCATAATCTCTTCCATACAATAGTTTGCCAACTTTTGCAAAACATGTAGCCCAGAGTGAGATAAGTAATCACCTTCTTCATAATTCTTCCAACTCAATTTAATCTTGTCCCAACTCCATGCAAATATCTTGAATAAATATCATGCATTCCTGTATAATATAAGCTTCAGCAATTGATTCTTTTGAACGATCCTTATTTTTATATATAATTTTAATCTACTTAAGTATTTTCAATGGGATTCATCCATCAGTATTGTGTTGGCCTTGCAAGCTTTACCTCATCTGTCAAGTCAATTGGTAAATGCACTATTATATCAAAAATAAAAAAAAATATTTTCTCAAGCTTACAAAGGGTTATGATAATAGATTGTGAAAGTCTCTCTAAGTCATTCAAATTGAGGGTCTTAGAACATAACTATCAAAAAAAGGTACTTAGTCCAATCAATGCCTCACACATCTCTTTACATAAAATATGATGTATTGAAAGTGAGAGACACTATAAGAAAAGAGAGTTTTTATGACGAATTTATTGACGATAGAAATATTTTCATCATTAATAAAATTATTTACAATAAAAAATTAAATTTATCATAAATAATAAAATATTTATGATGAAAATAATTTTTCATCGCAAATAGCTTCATATTTATGATGAAAATAAAATTTTATCATAAATAACTATTATTTATGATGAAATTAATCATTATAAATAATAAAATATTATTTAATTTAATTTTAATATTCACAATAAAAATAGGTTCATCATAAATAATATAAGTATTTATGATGAAAACTCATTTTTCATCACAAATACATGTTATTTATAATAAAAAATTTTCATCACTAATATTTAAAAAAATAAAAAATTTTA
>KE505013.1:395351-410251 GCA_000441515.1 Elaeis oleifera | reverse complement strand
CTCCTTTTCTGTTTTTTGTGTTTTTTCCTCCCTTGCTTAAGCAATAGTTGAATTGTTAGGGTACAAAGCTGGGGACTGGACTCCGGCAGCATGGTGGTGTTGGACGTCGGAGGTGGCAACATCCTCCAACTTGAGCTTGGGGGTGGAGTACTCAAATGAGCACTCGCCGTCGGATCGCTTCTGGTCAGGGCGGTCGGCAATTAGATTCATGGCCGCCGGTGGTGCAAAAAGGTTTTGCCAATATCCATATTCCAAATAGAATTTATTTTCTAGAAACAAAACAGATTTATTTTTTGGGGTTTGTTTAGGGTTTTTACCAGGTTAACAAGAAAGAAAAGGGGTATGTTAAACCAAAACTAATTGTTATAATGTCAGTTGCACCATGATACAGTATGATCATAAGATTGGATCAAAATGAGTTGTCCAAAAAATAAAAATAAAAACAGTTGTTTTACTCATTAAGAGCAATAGCAACTTACTGCCGACTTGTTTATCCCGTTTCCAACTCAGCTTGAAGTTTTCTTTGCTTCTCTTCTCTGTTTGATGCCAATTCTGATCAAATTTTGTAACATTTCATATTTATTAAAACAACAAGATCCCAAATTGGGCTGATGGTCAATCAAATTTAATTTATGGCTTCCAGATTTCATAATGGAGCTTTTTTTCGGCGTAGCATCACCAGCCTATGTTAAGAGATGGTATTGTCGGTATAGATTGTTTGCCTGGATAATATGCCAGGCTTGCTGGTGTTTGACCAGGCTACGTTTAAATAAATATACATGTCAAAGATGCTTTGAGATGTGTGATCACATGTGGTCAGGTGTCATTGCTAATCTTAAAGCATGATCGGGGGTCATACATACAAAAGTCGCACTAAAACCGAACTCAATCTTCAAGTTAATTGGTGCAGTGAGGTAGAGAGTTGTAATAGGAATGAGGCCTATTGTTTATCAGATTTCGGCTTTGGATCCAGCATGCTCCAAACTTAATCCAATAACCTTTGAAATTAGATTCTCGGATCCGAATTTTGGCTAATCATTAATTGGATCAACTTACACATTTAAACTTGAAAGTTATGTTAGATTTGGAGAGGAAAGGTAACTTATCTAGTTCCATTTCCAGACTCAATGTTAGTATCATTTGCCCAGCAAGTACTTGGAAGCTGAGCTTAACTTCACATATGTTTGCCCAACTTTAGTTTCGGTAGCCCAAGAAGGCATGATGTCGGCTCTCAAGGATCTGCCTTTTTACCTACAGATTCGCATCCTTATTGGATTTTTTTTTCTTTGGAGACAACATTTGTAATTGTCCCATGTGGCTTACCTTGTATTTACCCGTATCTTGTTCACCAATTCTTTTTAAAAAAATGTAATATAATTTGAAATGCTATGTCCAAAACTCCATGGCTGGATCCATTTTGTTTACAAACTCATCCCATGGGAAAAGGTCGAGAATGATATTAGTCTTTAGCAATTTAGAGAGAGAATATGGCCATAAAGTGTTCTATAGAAAAGCTCTATGATTTACGTATATCTTTCTGCTTGGAAGGTACTTTGTTTTAACCAAGTCATTGTCTAACTAGTATACATTTATTTTGAAGTCTATACCAAGTAATTTAAACAATCTTTCTTTCGGTCCTGATATAGGCAGGAAAATCTTACCTCAGTGAAAGCTAACATGCTAGGTACCTCGGATGTAGCCGATATTTCATCTTGACCGACCTAAGGTATTTTGTGGCCAACCCAAGTTAACAATTGGGAAAAGTCTTGCACTCATGTTGTTACCTGATTTATATCAGTTAGGAAAATCTCGTATCTCACTCGATAAGATAAGAGTAATGATCCAATTCTCCTTCTTTCGCACTTCCGCCCTCACCTACAAATAGATGGCCAAAGGAGACCTCAAGGTATATACGCTCTCGCCTCTCTCTCAAGCTCCTTCTCTCTTTATTTCTAGTTTTCTAATTTGAGCATCGGAAGGTCCTTATTGAAGCCAACTCTGCTTAAAAATTTATTTTGTAGGTCAAGCTGCTGTTGTCCAGCACCAATCATATCCCTTCTCCGATCAGATCAACTCAGATTGAAAGACCAGTGGCAACAAGTCTTGTCATAATCTGATGATTGATACCTTTGAAGATTGATCAGAAAAGAGAAAAATAAAATTTTGAAAAGGAATTTTGGAGATAACCATCCAACGAAAGGAATTTATTTCACAACCTTTATTGCTCCTTGTATGCTATCGTGATCAAATTTTTTTTTTGTCTTTTTGGATAATTTCATCGAGATGAAAATCTAAAAATTCCTAAAAAGCTTTTCATCAATATACAATTCTGCCTTTGTTCTCAGTTCCACTACAAGTTCACATGATATCAGCTTGTTGTGTGCTTCTTAGGCTGCTTATTGGAGTATTTCCTTATATGTCTAAGATAATGCAAGATATATAGGGGGTGCTTGGTTCAGGAGGATCAAAGTCTGAAATGGGTGACTCCCATTCCAACTGTTTGGTTGGAGGAAGTCTCATTTCAATTTCGATTTCGGGTGGAATGAAAATGGCCCAATCTATCTAAAACTTAATTCCTACTTTCTCTTATGGATTCAAATTTCGATTCCAATTTCGACTATGAACCAAATGCTTTCGGGATTTGGTCATTCTGATTATCATTCCACTCCATTTAGATTCTCATTCCGATTCTGATTGCGGTCATGAACCAAGCACCCCCATAATGTACTGATACTTTGCTTTAGGACTAGAGGTTCAGTGAGAATAATATCACGATTATTTGAAGAGAGGGGTTACACTTACTAGATAGTAAATCATATATGGCATGACTACTTAAGACAACTACACTTTTATCCATGGTTCATGCTAATTGATTTTAACAATCTTGTTTGTGACCAATGTCTCGTGTGTAGGTTATGGACAATATAATTAGCAGATTTATGTGTTCCATAATGCTTATTGTATTATGTTATTATGGACAATATAATTATCACTTCTGTTGCTTTGTTGATTATGTATCCATTTCCGCATTAGACTCGATGCAGAAATGTTTGAATATTGGGTTTTGGAATAGTGCATCATTCTTATTCTTATTCTTATTCTTCTTTTTTTAATGTGCGTAAGTCTCTAAATATACTCCAGAGAGGTTGGAATTTAGAAAAGGGACGTTGTAATCCTCGCTTTGGCCAAAAACAGCAACAAACCTTATAGTCCTATTATTTCTTAGAGATAGTCGAAGATTGATCTAACTTAGTCTAAAGATGGCAATTTATACTTCAACCCATCAGCCCAACATGTGAATGATCTGTTTTACGTAGGTTCGAGCTTGATATAAATAAATTTGGATCATAAAAGGGACAATCTTTCTACGTCTGTTTATTAAATAAATTGAGTTCAGGTTTAGGTCTTTAATTTGTTAAATTTATTTTGATCTATTTAATAACTGATCGAATCATAATCCGATTTATTTATTTTGTTTAAAATCCACTTAATCTATTTATGATTTGTTTAAGCCGATCCGTTTAGTTTGTTTAATCTATTTGATCTAAATCGAATTTTAAATTAATAGTTTATGTTGATCGAATCAGATTATCTATTTAATAAATAAATTGATTCAGATTTAAATTTTTAATGCATTTAATAAATTTGTCATATTTGAATTAATAAATTTTTGATCCGACTCACGTGTGATCCAATCCATATCCGATCCGGTGGCCATCCCTAACTTGGTCCTATGGTTTTTTCTCATTGGAGTTTCCCACATAAAAATCTTGGTTCTTGGTTCTTGTTTCTTAGTGACTTATGCTTGCTCTCGTGCATGATTTTACATTCATATTGTTCACGCACCGAAGGGTAAAGAATACTTCCCTTGCTGCACTTCTAAGTGTTTGTGCACCTGTATCAGACCTATTTATGTGCACTGTTATCCTCTTTTCCATGCACTGAGTTCCTGTTCTTATGCATTGTTTTGACTTGGCACACAACTTATTCTGGAACTCGTTTGGTCCTCCCTTTCCTGAGCCAAGAAGATGGTATCACGGCCACAACCCATTGCTTTGCTAGTGACCGACCAATCACAACCAATGCTATAATCTTAAAAATTCATGCAAACCCTACTCCTAATTCTATTTCAACCGAGTCATTTCATGCACAGTCGAGCTACAGCCGTAGGCTGGACATGTTGTTTCGACTCAGGTTTGGGTCTATGACCTCGGTCCGGTTCTCCAATTGGATTGGATCAAGCCATCGTGAATGGACACCGGACCTGACCTAACTATGTCAATTCCGAAATAATTCAACATGCCATGCATGATCGGACCCATAAATTCATATGTGATCCTTGCTGATAAATAATTCCTACCCGAACCAAACTAAACCATCAAATAAGTTAGGCCAAGGCTAGAAATCTTATAAATCTATTCGAAAACCAATTGGACCCCCTTGCAAACCTAGTTTGAGGGAAGCACCTAAATTCTTCTCCTGCATGTGCTACCCAAAAAAAAAAAAAAAAAGGGTGCATTCCTTTGCACGCACTCGAAATACCTTTCCAATCCCAGTTCTGGCCAAGAGAGCGTGCACACATGTACATATCTAACAAAAGGGCATTTACCAAAAAGCAATGGGCCTTCACATACCCATAGCATCCACCAAAGCCCCATCCCATTTGATGCAAGGGGGCCGAAGGCATTCTAAAAGCAAGCATTCATGAACCCAAGCCATGCCGAATCGCCATTCGAGCTTTGGACTTGTGGCTGGGGGTGCGAGCTAGGGAAGGCAGGGCCATCCAATCAAATGCCATTTCATTTCCCTCAAAGCACGGATGGGCCTTGCGTGGGTGTGTCATGGATCATCTCAGAGTGATAGCTATAGTGATCAGTGCATTGGACTTCGCTTTTGCTTGTCCTCTGCCTCCCTCACTCCCTAAAGATATGAATAAACTAGCAAGGGAAAGTGGCAAAAGGACTTTTGAGTGATGGTTCCACCTCAATCATTCATGAAGTGGGCCTTAAGTTATTTAATCGCTTCAAGGCTTTGCACTGTTCCAATGAAGACCTGTGACCCATTGTGGGGTAATGCGGGATTCTTCATCACAACCCTCGCTTTGAGACAAATTGGTGGTTTCTAGAGTTAGGCTCACCTTCTCCATGCCTCATCCTTTTGCCGTATGGACTCCATGCCACTAATAACTGTGCAAGGATCCGAATGCAGGATATCTCGGTCATTTCACGAGCATATCTGGTGGGTTTTCCTTTCTGTTTTGGAGAACTGGAGATTAAGATACGGTTTGGCAGCCGATGCTATCGATGGTGAAGAATCCAATCATCCATGTACTGCCATCAGTCCTGAAATATAAAGATATTGATTTTTTTTGGTCTCATGTGTACCCATAAAACCACGAAGTGGGGACAGTTTTTAAAGCTAGTATTTATTTTATTTATTTATTTTTGCCTTTGGCTGGAAACTTTACTTGGGTTTTTGCTTGAAGTATTAGAGAATAATTTAGGCTATGGTGGCATTGTGATGCTACCAGAACGTTGGTTTTCACAAGAATGTAAGAATATATGGATGATAAAATTTGTACATGGTAACGTATGAGAGGAAGGTGCATTTAAAGGATGCTGAGATCTTGTCTGAAGTGAAACAAATGAAAGAATAAGCAGTTGGACACGGGATCTTTTTTTTTTTTTTTTGGTAGTTTAAATATTTTAGAGTTGAACATATTGCTGCGGACGGCAAGACGGCCCCCATCATTTCAGAGTTTTGGTCATATGAAGCGAGCCAGAGCCTCAACAGACAGAGGGAGCTTAATTTGACATGGAAGGCAATATTAGATAATAGATGTTGATGCATTTCAATAAAAGAGAGATGGTGATGTGTGACTTTGAGAACTTTAGCTATCCAAGAAGGCAATAAAATTATGGCATTTAAATAACAAAAGAGAAGGTGACAGAACTAGAAAAACTAACTTCAACACAAAGCAAAGCAAATTCTTTTTGCAGGAGCCATCTCAGATCCTTGTTATGTATGTCTAGACTATCTATCATACAATATTTTAAAAGCACCTCTCAACTTCATCTAACTCTATTTTATTACAATATTGTAACTGATCCCAAGCCCGGATAAGAAAGATAAAGTGTTCAAACTAATGTAGAATGCCTTGTCACAAGAGATTTAAAGCTAAAATTAAAACCCATCGTTGATTATCAACCTAGGAAGAACATGTTTTCTCTTATTGGAAAAAGCATTTCAGCATGCAAGAATGGTAAGCCTTCACAATAACTTTCTTTAACAAATTTGAGAAAATAAGAGATTCCTCTCTTTCTCCAAGGAAATAAAATAAATAAATAAATCCCACTCTAACATGATACTCAACCATTACGTATGCACCAATATCTTACATGAATTAAGCTAGGCTTGTTTCAAATTTCTTTAGCTATTGGTAGGCCACTAAACATGACATCACCAGTTTTTAACCAAAAAAAAAACATGACATCACTAATGGGCACTCATTTAAGACAAGCTATGCAAAAATGGTTCATAAACTAGACTGAAAGACCGAGCTATCAATTTTTTTAAATTCAGGTTAAAATTTCTGACCAACCAATCCCAAGATCATAATTACGTTGCCAAACTTTGGTCCAGACTGAGTTGGCTTGATTGGGTCAAAAGCTGCTACTCTTTTTGGGGACACCTCGCACCTTCTATTGGCGAGTTTCTTGTATGTAGAAGATTACCCTATCTAGGTCTACCCTGCCAACATCCCATCGTTATAGTGTTCCACTCTGTAATTGCTGCATACTTGGGCCTTTTTACTCAATTGGCATAACGCAGTGTAAGAATGTTACGAAATATTTTCAGTTTTAATTCTTCAACTGACATGATGGTAAGGAGAGTGACTTAAAAGTTCTAGTAGACATGATTAAAGAAAATTATGGTTATTTAAAGCATTTGGATTTGGTTAAAAGATTTCTATGATTTGATAACCTACTTTAACTTTGATGTGGGCTGCACACCTGGAGGAAATAATTTAGTTGCTAATGTGCTTGCCTTTTTACCGCCCATGAAAATTGATGGTTTTTTAAACCACAAAGAGAGCTGGAGGCCTAATAACCCCACAACAGAAAGAACCATGATGAACCATTATCCAAATATATATTAACATTGAGTCACATGTTCATGAGTCAACATCCAGACTTCTCCAGTCCTAATATTTTAATAAATTGTTAACAAGTTGAGATATGATCATAACTTAGGCTCATCTACAGCAAGAGTTGATTGATTGAAAATGTAACACCAAATGAATGATAAAGAAGATGAAATCATAAAATCGGTTCCCTTCTTCTCTCCCTTCTATTACTCTAGAGTTAAGAGAGAGAGAGATTCAAAGGGATGTATCCATCATCAAGCAAACATCTTTATCGATTTTCTTAAAAAAAAAAGCTCCAAAAAGATTTAAAGAGAAAAAGAAAAAAAAAAAGAAAAGGAAAAAGATGAGCAACCTCTTCTGGGAATACCTTCGTTTCAACGCAAAACACTAAATATTCCAAGCCCCCAACCCTCCTCCTCAAAAAATCTGCTCTCCCTCTCTCTCCTCTCTCTCTAAAGAGAATACCATTTCTTTTCTAGATATAATTTTTTTTGAGTTTTATACATTTATTTTTGGGATTTCAACATGTGTCTAGTTGCTCCTTTTTCTCCAAATAAAGGTATACAAAGATGGTAGCACCATCAAATTAACGGGGAATTAACATAGAGAAAAGATGGATAGCTATAAGAGAGGTAAAATAAATTAGTGGATTAAACACAAATTGATAAATAATAAAAATGTATTATTTCCAGAAAAATTCCACAGTTTCTAACCAAATGAGAGAGAAACCACTTAGAAAAAATGGTGACGAGTAAAAAAGCTTCAGCCATAAATAAAAGCAATCGTATTAAATCAAAAGAAACAAAAGATAGGAACAATGTTACCAAACCATTTAGATATAAATAATCAATAAAAAAGTCCCACTTGACCAATATACAACAAAAAAAACTTAAATTATGCATCTCAACTTAATTAAAAAACTCAGATTGATTAAATTAAAGCTAGGGCAGAGAGATGAACTCAATTTAAGGATAAAACAAACTCTTAGACCATAAGAAGGCCAAATAATGGAGTTGGATGACCAGGTATTTTGGACATGCAGCGGTGAGGAACATGGAAATTCCAACAGGGAGAGGCACAGACAGCAGCGTGGAGTCTGAGTAAGGGATGGTAGTAACCAAATATATAAACGAAATAAAGCCTTTCAATGCCCCAGAAGGCCAGACCAGGCCACCCATGACCCCTCTCCTCCTGATGCCTACCCCTTTTCCATCCTCTGTTTTCCGTCTTTACATTTCTTTCCTTCTCCCCTGGATGTCAATCAAATAATTTTAATCTCCAATTCACGAAGAGTATGACTCCCTCCCACCTCCTAAAACTCGACCCCTCTCTTTCTCCTTCTCCACGATGATGATGAAATAATAATAATAATAATAATAATTATTATTATTATTATTATTTTGGTCTCTTCTCCATCTCTCTGGAGAGGTCGTCCGAGATGTCAGAGGACGAGGAGGACGAGAGGGGAGGAGGAGGAGAAGGGAAGCGGTGGTCCCCGGATCTCGTCGGCGGCCGCGGAGGAGGAAGCGGGGCGGCGACCTCCGCCGTTCTCCGACCAGGTCCTGGAGAACGTCCTCGAGAACGTTCTCCAGTTTCTGGACTCTCGCCGGGACCGGAACGCGGCCTCCCTGGTGTGCCGGTCCTGGTGCCGCGCCGAGGCACAGACCCGGCGCGACCTCTTCATTGGCAACTGCTACGCCGTCTCCCCCGCCCGCGCCGTCGAGCGGTTCCGCCGCGTCCGGGCGCTCGTCCTCAAGGGCAAGCCCCGCTTCGCCGACTTCAACCTCGTCCCTCCCAGGTGGGGCGCCGGCTTCTACCCCTGGCTCGCCGCCCTCGTCCCCGCCTACCCCTGGCTCGAGCGCCTCTGCCTCAAGCGGATGTTCGTCTCCGACGACGATCTCTTCCTCCTCGCCAAATCTTTCCCCTCCTTCCGCGAGCTCACCCTCATCTGCTGCGATGGCTTCGGTACCGCCGGCCTCGCCGCCATCGCCGAGCACTGCAGGTATCATTATACTATCTATAAGAAAATCATCTAATCAGATCCAGTTCGTTTACATCTCCAATCGAAACCCTAGCACTATCACTCCGAGCAACGAAAGATTTTATGGAGACGGATGGTTTTTATTTGTTTTCAAGGCACCTCCGAGTGCTGGATCTGATAGAGAACGACGTGGAGGAGGAGATGGTGGACTGGGTGTCGAGATTCTCGACGACGAGCTTGGAGTCTCTCGTCTTCGACTGTGTGGGATGCGCGGTGGACTTGGATGCCTTGGAGGCGCTCGTGGCCCGCTCCCCTCCCTCCGGAGGCTGCGGTGAACCAGCACGTCTCCGTCGCCCATCTCCGCCGCCTCATGGCGCGTGCGCCGCAGCTCACCCACCTCGGCACCGGGTCCTTCGGGGACGGCGGTGGCGGGGAGGGGAGATGGAGGTGGCCGACATGAGGGCGGCCTTCGCCGCCTCCAGGTCGCTGGTGTGCCTCTCGGGATTCCGCGACCTCGCCCCGGAGTACCTCCCTGCCATCTACCCTGTTTGTGCCAACCTCACTTCTCTCAACCTCAGCTTCGCCGATATCACCGCCGATCAGCTCAGGCCGGTCATTATTCGTTGCCACAATCTCCAGACTTTCTGGGTATCGTCTTCTTCCTTCCTTCCACCTCCCTCCTTTTGAATTCCAACTGATGGTTGATCCAAAATTTGAGTCGCCATTGCAGGTTCTTGACACCGTTGGTGATGAAGGCCTTCGGCTGGTGGCTGCGACGTGCAAGGACCTCCGCGAGCTCCGGGTATTCCCTTTGGATGCCTCGGAGGACTCCGAGGGCTCTGTATCGGATGTCGGTCTCACTGCGATCTCGCAGGGATGTCGGAATCTCCGGTCGATTCTTTACTTCTGCCAAAGAATGACCAATGCCGCTGTGGCGACCATGTCCGAGAATTGCCAGGAGCTGGTCGTGTTCCGCCTCTGTATCATGGGCCGCCACCGCCCTGATCACCTCACCAGGGAACCCATGGATGAGGGATTCGGGGCCATCGTCATGAACTGCAAGAAGCTCACCAGGCTTGCCGTGTCTGGCCTGCTGACCGACAGGGCGTTTGGGTACATTGGAAAGTATGGGAAGTTGTTGAGGACCCTTTCGGTGGCCTTCGCAGGGAACACCGACTTGGCTCTGAGGTACGTGCTCGAAGGGTGCCCCAAGTTGCAGAAGCTTGAGATCAGGGACAGCCCTTTTGGGATGCAGGTCTTCTCTCTGGGATTCACCATTACTATAACATGAGGTTCTTGTGGATGAATTCTTGCAAGCTTTCGATTAGGGGTTGCAAGGAAGTAGCGCGGAGGCTACCTCACTTGGTGGTGGAAGTGATCAGGGATAAACTTGAGGAAGATGATGTCGAGGCTGTCGAGAAGTTATACATGTACCGGTCTCTTGCAGGGCGTAGGGATGATGCACCTCCATTTGTGGAGATTTTATAAGCTCTGCCTTTCAGTAGAGATACTGGGGAGAAGAACAAGCCAGCCTCTTTACTTGTGTGTGTGGCTGAGGAGCTCAATTCCAAGTGGACAATGTTTTGATTCAAAGCAACGAGCATGAATTTGGTGGACAGTTTTCATAACCCACCAGATACTTCTCATGCTTCTTGCCTTTAAGAGGGGATAGCTCCATTATTATTATTTTTTCTTTTTAATCGCCTGTTCCCCTTATGCTTTGGTTGTTGGAACAGCATATGCAATGAGGAATCTATCTTCCGGGGATCTCTTTCTTCTGTTCGCACAGATGAAAATTTGATGAGGTAGAAGCAGAGGAGGAGCATATCTAGAAGTGGAAAAGAGTAATATTATGTTGTTGTATCGATAGAACATTATTATACAATCTTGTATCATCATGAGATCATCATAAGAGCAAGGCTACACAGGTGATTGGCCTGAGCAAGGTGGTTTCAGATGCGTCATGGATGCATCCTATGCCTCAAGTGTGCTGAGACCTCTCATTTTCCTCTGTTCCCTTGAAGAAGAAAGCCGAGTGTATGAAACTGATCTCTATCATGTTTAGTAGGAGTTTCTTAGTATTCGATGAAAGAAGAGTTGTCTTTGCTTCTTGTGTTGTGGCTGTTTGTGCAATATATCAGATGCTTGAAATCAGAATCTCTTGTAGGAACTGAAGAATATCTACTGTCACCTCTCTCTCTCTCTCTCTCTCGGGGGGCATCACTGTTTATTCTCTGGTAATGTGATAATTTTAATTAATTACTGACTTTTCAAATTTTCGGAGTCTTCTCGTCTGGTTGTCCCCATTCAATCATATAACATGGCATCCTAATGATTCAATTATAGAGACCTGATGATGCCACGCCTTGAAAGATACAGCCATGATCTTCATTTGAGGTCAGCAAAAGTCAGGCTTCGGTCCCCAATGGAACAAATTAAACGGGTCATCGATTAGGACAGTCTTGTTGATCAGATTAGTGCAGCTTTCAGCGCGCAGACTCTGTTCTTTTTACCATCAACGATGAGCTGGTGAACTGCATCTATCATCTATGAGCCATAGTAGTTTAAAATAGCATTGATTCCACTTTCTTCACCCTGGTAAATATAGGATATTTGGTATCCCGGATAAGAATCTTTGTTTGGTGCAATCATGTTGTATAATGTAATGGCTGTTCGAAACACTATTGCATTTCCCTATCAAGTCCGTATCTTTTATAGTTTCAAAAGAACCAGCTCATACATAATACGACTTCAGTGTGCAACAATTAGGAAGTCCAGCCGCGTGACGTTGTTGTCCAACAGGACCAACAAATACTGTTTTGCTGTGTATGTTAATGGTGAAAGCGACTGAACAGTGTTATCTAGAGATGGAGGTAAACATGGCGCACCTTTGCACCATGCATCACCGAGGATGCGATGGGCTCAAGGGAGTCACCATCCTTTCCTCATTGCTTACTCCAAATAGTCGCCTAAAACTGCATCCCACAGCTTTTCCTTGATGGATCTCGTCTGAGCTTGTCATGGGTACCCTTCCATCAAAAAGAAGGAAATGACCCATCTATCATGACTGGTCCACCGGGAGGACGAGGGAATCCGCGCCAGAGGGGTCAAAGACCAAGGTAGATGAGGATTGGGACCTAGCAATCCAATGGGTCACAACAAGAGTGAATGCCGAGCGAGCTGTTGGTAGGGTGGTGGAGTAAGGTGGGAACGAGAAGAACAAGCCAAGGCAATGGAAAACGCACTGCCGTTTCCTCTCTATCCATCTCCTGTTCGAAGCTGAAGCAACCCATCATCTCCTCTGGCTGCCACTAATCAGGCGCTCTTGGCTTGTGGGGTCCCCTAAGATCTTTTGCTGCTATATTATGCTTCGTTGTAAAAGATAAAAGGAAGAATCCACAGTGTGCAAAGTTGCTGGCCCCCTGACAAAAGGCAATGCTGACGCTCGGAACAAGTGGAGAACTGATCATGCAAGTGTTTTCTGGTGTTTCGCTTCAGCTATTAGGTTTGCAGGCTTGATGAACAATAGGAAAGCATGGAATGTAGAGTGTGATTAAGAGCTTTGGTTGCAAGGAACAGTGCGGTGATGCCTCATTTTCTATCAGGGTAGCAGGGAAGGGCCAAATTCTCATTTCTTGAGCAGTATGAGGAGACATATGGAGAAATCTATATTCCTGATGTCTCTTTGATCCTAGTGGAATAAATTCTAAGATGATCTCACTGTACAAAAGTTGGTGCATGAAAGTGCCTAAGAGGGGAATTGGTTGAGATTTGTTGGTTGGATTCACCTAAGAGTACATGAACAAATGCAAAGTAAAAGTGCCGCATGACAATAGAACTTTTCACTATAGACCGTTAATGCAGAATTATGTCTTGTTGGCACAGCAACCGTAATCATTGGAATAATTCCTCACATAATGGATAGGTGTGGGCTATTCGTAATTCTCCCATGGGTTTATCAAGTAAAAGGAAGGGTGCTGTACTACCTAATTCATCAATAATAGCAAGGAATAACTCTTTGACCCATCATGCTAACAGAATCGTTAGGTTGATGCTGGACACATTAGGTGATTTCACCTTTTAACTCGTTAAAATAAGCATAGTAAAAGGGAGCCCGGTTGTGTACATGTGAGATACTGAGATAATACGGTCATCATTTACCATTTGTTTGATTATAGATGACAGGCTGATTTTATGTTACATAATATTCAGTGCAAGCACTCCTTTCTAATGGAATAGTTGGCCATTGTTCAAATCCATTCATGGGTTGCTAAAATCTTACAATATCTAGAAATGCAATGATTTTACTCCACTGATCAGAAGTAAAAGCAAAGTTCGATAAATATAGCTCCTGACCAACTTTTTGGATTTCCTTCTCGAGGCATCCTTCCCTGTAAAACTTCACCATTACTAACTTTGGGTATAACTTTGGAAGCTGAAATGAATCCTGATCTCCAAACAGCAGTATTGAGCTACATGGAGATTTCTTCAGATCTAGATTACAGATTCTTCCAACGACACTGGTTTAGTATAAGAGGGGGGGAAAGGAAAACATCACCTTTCCTACCGAAGAAAAGACTGCATCCATTTGAGTTCCTGATCCATCTATTTTTGTTGTTTATATTATGTTTAGAGGCGACCCTTAGTGTGCATGAAT
This sequence comes from Elaeis oleifera, assembly GCA_000441515.1. NCBI lineage: Eukaryota > Viridiplantae > Streptophyta > Magnoliopsida > Arecales > Arecaceae > Elaeis > Elaeis oleifera. Next base: position 396,466 of record KE505013.1, on the reverse strand, counting down.
AGCCCACCTTGATGAACTGGTCATTAATATTATGTGTGTGGTTAACAATTTAAATCAACAATTTGATCAAGAAAATGCAGAATGTCAATTGTTTTGCTCCAAATCATTACCAGTTCACCATGGTGCAAGAGATGTTCACTAGTTTAGATAGACCATAAAAGACATTAGTGTGAATTATTTTATATAGTCCTTTGCAGGTCTGTCAGCTGAGCAAGTTTGGTAATCAGACTTTTCAAGTGGTGTCCTAGTGTTGCAATTTCCTATAAGAAATTCATATAAAATAACACATCCATCAAAAGTGACAATCTTCCTCCAGTCTGTCCTTAGAGACCTTGGATTATTGAGTACATAACACAAGAATTTCTGACTCCAGTTACTGTGCTGCATGGCAGCCAAGACCTCTTCATGTATGCCTTGGTGTTGGATGACATGTTCATCAATTTGAGATGCACCAACACTATTAGGTCCTATTTGGATTTTGGCACACTTATCCATGTGGTAGCAGGCATGTTCATTGATTAGAAGCCATTGGACAGGATGTTTGATATCACATTCATCAAATTAAGATAACATAAGCTACCTCTTAAACTGATTTTGCTATCCCAAGTACTGTAGAAATGGTGGCTTCTATGGATCCTGCAGCTTCCTTCCATCAATAATCCATTCCTCATCCTTTTTGCCATTGCATAGGATTACTATTTGATCATTCATCCACATGAATCATCATAATGAACGTCGTATGGGTTTTCTTTCTTCTTCAAGATTTTTTTTTCTTTCTCCTGTGAATATGTGTTCTGAATTGTGCTTTATGATGATCATAGGACTGGAAGGAGGATGATGGTGCTTCATTCTTTCTATTATTTGTTCTTAACTCCTGATATTGGTGGCAATAAAGTGAAGCATTTTGTGATAAGTGATGAGGCAAGAGGAACATAGATGAGTTACTGTAGGGAGGATGGCTTATGACAAAGGTGGACTAGTGGCAAGCGTTTGTAGATGGATACAGCTAGCACTTCTAGCATCTGAATGGTTACACATTGTTAGTGCAAAAATCCATCGGCGTCGGAGATGCTGGAGTCGAGGGTGCCGCGGTCGCCACCGGGACCTGCAAAAGG
>KE505013.1:337715-353444 GCA_000441515.1 Elaeis oleifera | reverse complement strand
CTTTTCTGATTTCTCAGGGTGGTTGGAGACTTCAATGAGCTCTTGAGGAGTTGGTGAACTTGGATTAAAAGCTTCTTCAACTTTTTGAAAACTTTTTTTTTGGGCTGAAATGAATGCTTGAAAGTCCTCTTTTCAAATCTCTTTTTTCATACTTGATTCTCTCCTTTAAGTCTCTTTTATAACTTCAAGGAATAGTGGAGAGTAATCTGGGCTGAAATAGAGCCGTTAGACCACATTAAATGAGCATTAAATGTAATTAAAATGGATGAAAACTAGCCGTTGCGGAACTTTCCCATCACAGGGGTCGACCCTAGGGTCGACTCATGCCTGGGGTGGGTCGACCTCTGTGGAAAATAACAGAAATCAGAGGTTCTGTAATTTGGCTTAAAATTGCAGGGGTCGACCCATGGGGTCGACTCATGCTTGGGGGTCGACCCTAGGGATCGACTCACAGACTGTGCCACAAGAAAGTTCTGCGTACCATTCAGCCCCTTTGTGCCATGAGTTGACTCATAAAATTGAAACATGAATATCTTTCAAAATACACATCCAAAAATGTTGAAATTTACTCCAATAGACTTCACATCTCTTGGACTTGCTCTTAAGGCTTTCAAATCAGATTTTAATGAAATTACGATTTTACTCCTGAAATACAATAAATCTTTTCCAAACAAAATCATTAGTAACCCTCTCAAATACTTTATAATCATCAAAATCAATTCAAGGAGCAACATCTTGTGAGAAAGATTCTTAAATCTTTGTCTAGGTCTTAGGAAGCAAAAGTGACAGCTATTTAAAAGGCAAAGGATCTAAATTAGCTATCCTTAGAAGAGCTTTTGAGTTTCCTCATGAATTATGAGTAGACTATGATAAATCAAGAAAAGAGGACAACAGCAAGAAAAGATAATAATTACATTCAAGTCCTCAAATCAGGAAGATAATATAAAAGTTGAAGAATCTGATGATAAAGATGAAGATATATTCTTAATCACTAAAAAATTCAAAAGCTTTCTAAAAATGATGAAGAAGAAGAAGCAAAAAAGAAGAAAAAAAAGTTTTGGCTAAAGAGGAGCCAAGCAAGAAAAAGAAGAAGAAGGTAACTTGGAGTGATGATAAAGATTTCAACTCCAATAAAAAAGATCAAATAGTTAATAACTTATGCTTTATAGCACAAGAAGAAGAGGTAATATCTGAAACAAAATATGAATTTATATTTGATGAGTTATATGATGTATTTTCTGTTCTTTTGGATGAATTTAAAAAACTTAGTTTGAAGAATAAAGATCTTAAAACATGCAATCAAGTTTTGATTAAAGAAAAAAAAGATTTCTAAAAGAAAAAGATTCTTTACTAAAAAAAATCAAAATCTAAAAAATGAAGTTGAAAAACTAAAATCTATTATTACAAAATTCACGTGTAGTTATGAAAAGTTGCATATGATTTTGAGTTATCAAAGAGCTATTTTTAATAAAGCTAGACTTGGTTTTAACCCCCATAAGGGCCAAAAGTTTTGAAAAACTTCTTTGTTAAATCCTTATCTAATACATTTTCAAATGTTTCTTGTTATTGCTATAGAAAATTAGAACATAAAGCTTACTCATATGATTACAAAAAATTAAATAACAATAAGATTAAAATGATTTAGATTCCAAAAGAAACTATATCTACTAACCTTAAAGGATCCAAGAAAGCTTGGATACCAAAATTATAAAAATAATTATTTTGCAGGTACGTCTAACATCTCATGTATTAAAAAAAATAATATTTGAATAACAGATGCTCGAGGCACATAATAAAAGATGAATCTCAATTCATCACCCTTAAAGCTAAATATGAAAGGATAGTGATATTTGGTAATATTAGAATCATCTCTTCTATATTTACTATAAATATTATGCTTGTAGATAGTTTGAAATATAATTAAAATAAAATAGATTCTTAAAAATGAATCAATTTATAAATAAGTTAGTTAAAGCTGAAAGTATTTAATGGGTTTTTGCAATGGATTGATTTTGATAAATCCTCTTATAATACTCTATATGCTCTTCATGCTTAATGCTTTGATACATGTTATAATATTATGATACTTGCTGAAACTTATGAATGTTATCCTTATATCAGGTTTCAACTTTATTTCTATAAAATTTTTAATACATTTTGAAATAAATATATTTCTATACTTTGAAATATGTATTCTCATATTTTGCTGCAATAATGAATGAAATAAGAGTAAGGGAGAGCATTAATTGTAAATATAAAGGAGGAGTATTTGAAAACTTAAAACTCAAAGCTTATTATTTGTTTGATTTGCTCAATATATTATGTGCTTTAATGCTTGCCACTAGTTTTTATGATTTTTTACCTTGATTATATATTAGAAATCAAATTATAAATTTTATATTTGATGATTTTAGTATTTAAATAATTCATCTTAAATAACTTTAATTTAATGAAAAGGGAGAGAAGTATAGGGCAAAATGGCACATAAATGAACAAATTGGTACATATATGATGCAATGGCACATAAATAAAGAAAATGGCGCATATATGACACTATGGCAAAATGGCAAATAAATGAAGAAATGGCACATATATGGCACAATGGCACATAAATGAAGAAAACGACATATATATGGCTCAACGGTAGTTTTGATATGAAAAATTTAAGTTAAGTATATCTGAATTTTCTTGTGATAGAATATTAATTTTGAAACTTTTTGATGTTGTCAAAAAAGAAAGAAGATATATTGAGTATATGCTTGAGTTAACTTAATATTTTATGATTTATTTATGAAATATATTTATTTATTTATTTTATATGAATCATGCATAAATTAACATAAATCTTAGAACCACATTATGTTTTATTTTGCATATACTTAAAGTTTTATCATCATCAAAAAGTGAGAGATTGTTAATCCTAGGATTAATTTTGATGAGTACAAAATTTTTGAGTATGATACTAATAAATGTGTATCTTTGAAAGAATTAATTATTTTATAGAGAGCACAATAAGTTTGAATATTTAAAGAAGCATAGAGAAGCTTAAAAGAGCAAATCTTAAAGTTGGAGAAATTTTTGAAGTATTTTAGAAGCAAAAGAGGATGATTAGACAAAGATTTTCATGAAAAATCAAGTGAAGAAGGCTTAGAGTTGACTCTAGGATGTTTCGAGTCGATTATGGCACTTAGGCATCAAGTGGCATAGAGCTTGAGTCGACTCATACTATTCACGAGTCGACTCATACTGTCTACGAGTCGACTCTCTCAAAAAAGTAGAGAACAGATTTTCTATGTGCAGATCTCAAATCAACAAATATTTTTCATGAGTCGACTCCAGCTCCAATAGCTAATTTTTCAAAAACTGTAGATTTATATAAAAGCCCTCTAATAGCTAGTTTTCAGTCTCCAACAACTAGAAACAACTAGTTTGGCTCTTTTAAAGGATTTAAAGACTTTCAAGCTCAATGAAGAGCCAAGGGAAGTAGATCAAAGAGAGAAGAAAGAGAAAAATCTAATTCTTGATGAGGCATTGAATATCTTTGAGCAAGTCAAAAAGAGAAGAATCAAGTATAATTAATTAAGTGTGCTTCGAAGAGAACATCTTCAACAATCAAGAATGAGCTTCTCATTCATTCAAGTGAAGAAGTTCAAGCTTCAAAGAGCAACTATCATCGACTTCAACTAAGCTCCAATAAGTTTTATTCTTCTTGTGCTCTTATTTGTACCTTCTTATTTCTATTGTATATCTTATTCTTTGTAAGTTTCTTGAAATAAAACTTATGAGATAGGCTTGTCTAAGCCCATAATTGGATATTGTATTGACTAAATCTAGGATTGACTTAGTTGGAAAAATTTTGATTAATTTCCTATGCAAAATCAATCGGATTAATTGTGAACCTACTAAAACAATCAGTTGGGTTGATTGTGAGCCCAGTTAAACAATCATGCTATAATCTAGAGGATTATAGTAGAATTTTCAGATGAAAAAATTTGAAAAATAGATGTAGGTACTGAATTTGACACCGAACCACTATAAAATTGTGTTTGTGTGTGCTCTTGCTTATTTCTATTTTGCTCTTATTTATTTCAACATATTTCTTATTTTAATTTTTTGCTTTTACTGCACACTTACTTAGTTTATTATAATTGAGCACATACTTAGTTTAAGTTATACAAATTTTTTGAAAATCCAATCCATCCCCTTCTTGGGTTGTCTACATCTGGGCAACAGAAATCAGCAAATCCTTGGCACAACGATAGAGGCTAATTCTTCAAGGACCCCATATAACAATAGGGGCTAATCCTTCGGAGACTTCACATGACGATAGGGGCTTACCCTCCGGAGACCCCATGCAACAATAAGGGCTAACCCTCCAGGGACCTCACATAACAACAGAGGCTAACCCTCTGGAGACCCATATGCCACTTACTACAGACAAGTCAAGTGGCAACTTGGATAAACTTTAAGTGACCCTCATCGACGCTAGAACTATACATGAGGTCGGTGAGATAAAAGACAAGACGACAAGAAAGTTTTTGCTAATAGTGGATACTCTGCAACAACTCCAATCCTTGCTGATGGATAGGTCAAGCGGAGGTATCGACAACCTCAGCCTACTTCTTGTGGAAAGACAAGTCGAGCGGAAGCCATGTGAACTCTGATCCCTACCGACAGGTAGGTCGAGCGGAGGTATTGACAACCTCAACCCACACCTTGCTGAAAGGTAGGTCTAGTGGAGGCCGCGTCAACTCCAATCTCTATCGATGGGCAGGTCAAGTAGAGGTATCGATGATCTCGGCCCACTCCTTATCGAAAGATAGATCGAGCGGAGGCCACGTCAACTCTGATCCCTATCGACGGACAAGTCTAGCAGAGGTATCGATGACCTCGGCCTGCTCCTTACCAAAAGATAGGTCGAGCGGAGACCATGTCAACTCCGATCTTTACCGATGAACAGATCGAGCAGAGATATCAATGACCTCGGCTTGCTTCTTGCCAAAAGGCGGGTCGAGCAGAGGCCACATCAACTCCAATCCCTACCAACTAGTGACCAAGCAAAGGTATCAATAACTTCAATTGAATAACGTTTTCCATCCAAGCCTGGCAGCTCCTTGCTCTCAGGCAAGCTAAATGGAAGCTCATGCACAATCACTTCGGACAAGCTCACAAACAAGCCAGAAATGTTGGATCGATGCAACAAGGAACATTTCATTCAGGAAGAAAGCTCAAAACAATACAACTCCAGCTAAATAAAGTTTACTACAGCAAAAGAATACAAGCTCCACCACCATCTGAGCCATACATTGGGTTGATGTAATGAATAGTAAGCCTCAGCAATGTCGACCCCATGGATCAAGACATGCTCACCTTGAAGCTACACCCTCGACCATGGTTGGGAGACCATGCTAGCAAGGGGCAGAATCACTCTCGAGAGAGGCCCAAAACCTCCCTGCAAGAGTGGAATCCTAGAACGACCCCTGATTGCTACCACCATGACTTAGCAGATGGGGCGATGGATCTTCCCAATACCATGCATCCCAAACAAGACCGACTGCCAACCTGCTCCCATGAGGTGAACCCTCATTAGTGATGGTGCGGGAAGCTCTCACCGAATGAGAGTAAGCGACAATGACCCCATGGCATCAAGAAAATGACATAGTGGAAGGCAGTGAATGGGCCCAGCCTCAAGCAAATGAACCCTTGTTTATGGAAGAATCGGACCCAATCACCCCCAACTGCCACTTCTGATCGCAAAATGCATGTTGCCAAAAAAGAAGCCTCAGAGACTACAACTCCTGAAAAGCAGTGCTCTGATGGGACCTTTCAACAGGGCATCGTTATTAGAGCCCCAAGCATGAAATGCTGAATTAGTACTACGCTCCAATGCACGGTTCATCAAGGATATCTCAACTTCGGCAAAAACCTTTGGAAAGGTATTTGGAACAGAGTTGAATGCAACCACAGGATATCCAAACACGTCCAAACCCCAGTGACCGGATCGGTAGACCAATCCCTATGGAGCTACCTTAGCTTGGGGGCTGAGACCTCTGAACGATGGATGGTAGAGCACCAACAACAGAGCACCCTTGATAAGATCCAAGGGTGCAGGAGAGCCACCCTCAATCGGATCTGAGGGCGCCAAAGTACCACCCTCGATGAGATCAGAGGATACCAAACAGTAGTCCTTAAAAAGATTTGAGGATATACAAAAGAAAGAGAAGAGGAAGAAAAAAAAGAACATTCAAGAGAAAGATACATGTGACAAAAGACTTTCTTATTCGAATATTTACATAAACGGTGCCTAGAAGGGCACCGAAAAGGCGGCAAGACATAAATGGGTGAAGAATTAATCCTCGTTCGAAGAGAAGACCCCTACTTCCTCATCACTATTGTCGGGGAAAAGGTGCATGAGGTCTAACTCCAGTACCAAACACCCCAAATGGGTCTTATAACTCTCGAAGCCCTAGATGAAGGCAGCAGTAGAGGCGTTGAGGAGCTCCTCTCTAAAATCTGCCAAGGCCTTATACTCCTCGATACAGTGGAGTTTGGCCTCAACAAAGGCCCCCAATGTGGACCCCTCTTTGCACGCAGAGGGAAAGTGCTTCTTTTCGGCCCAACCGGACCTCTCGGTGGCTGGGGGAAGGATGGGGCTTGGCCCGAAGAGGAGGATTCGAGCTGAACCCCCTTCACCTTCTTGGATGAAGGCTCTCCATGAAACTCAGCCAACTTTTTCTTGACGGCCTCCTTTATGAACCGCGATGATAGCTCCATGACCACAAGGCTGTGAGAAGAAGAAATATTCTCTGACAAACACACCCAACAAGGGGTCCATTTATATATGACCCCAATGATATGCACCCCACCTTCAAGCAATCAGGTTGTGCCACCTGTCAGACTCTGAAGCACCTAACATTGCGGCCCATAATGATGACCTTATCCAGTTATAGCTTTGAAAAGTAATTCACAAAGATGCTTCAAAATCCATCTTAATTTGCAACGTGATAAATTGGAATGGGTCCTAGGCAACTCCCAGCAAATTGAAAACCTCCATCTTTTTCTTAAAATAATCAAAGTTATGGGGTAGCGTGCAGATAGAATGAAAAGAGTTTGGCATACAAACCAGTGACCTAATCTCCTAAAGACATTTGATTCCCAATCAGAACCTCTGAAGTTAAACTTGGTGTGACCGTGGCCGCTTTGGGGGCCATCCAGACTTCAGGATCACCTAGGTTGGTACCCACAAAACATATCCAGAGAACCCTTGGAGATATCTAGAAGGTCCGAGTCGAAGTTTGTAATCGCAGAACAACCACAACCAGAAGCCTGCTGGCAACTCATCCAAGGCTATCGACTCAAAAAGTGCAACCATCCCAGATTCGTCCACTCGACCAAGCTCAAGAGGACCACTACTTCCATCATCCGAACTGATCGCTTTGAACTCGAAGTGGGGGATAAGTATTGTGGGGTCACTTCTCCCCAGTTGTGAGCCTCAGGACTCAGCCCCAGTGCCACCAGTAAAACCCTGATGGCCTACTTAGAAGCACAAATAAACCCTGATCGTGGCCAATCCACATGTTGACCACCGACCCTTGCATCAACCGCGGTCCTACAAATGGATCTCCAACCTTATGTTTAGTACCCCTTATCACTGCAACAACACCGTGCCTTGGGCACTGACCCCAGAAGGGTCCTGATCCCAATGACATCAGCCACTGATCTTCATCCCCAGCAATCCACGTGGTGGGATATTGAGCCCTATCCATATATCTAGAATGATAGGCAGAGAACCCTCAGGCAGTCCTATCAAATCATGTCACTCAACGTCAAATTATGTCACTCCTAAGAATGGCTGATTGTGCATCGCATAAGGTCCTGTCATATCATGTCACTCCTCAAAATGACTGGTTGTACGATACGAACCACCGAAAATCAAGACAGACGTCAAGAATGGCCCATTAGGAGAAGTCGGATTGGTCTCCCATGACTTTCTTCTCCGTAACTCTTGTATAAAAGAGAAAAATGGGGACTCCCAAAAAAAGGTAATGCATCCTTTATACTCTCTTTCTCTCATCTGTTTCAAGTATCGATTGGGCATCAGAGGGTCTCTACTAGAGCCAACTCCAGCCCAGGACTTATTTTGCAGGTCCGATTGCTGTCACTTAGGTCAGATGTCACCATGCTCCAACCTCTCTGACCCAAGCTGAAGACCTGCCGCAACACTCATCGATGGTCGCACACACATCTAGCCCCTACAAGGAGGTGGGCCCTCACTTTTTTCGATCATCTAATGTCTTTACTTGGGCACATCATTCACCACGACATCCTCGACCTACATGTGTTTGTGCGGAGCTGGAATTATCTCACTTCTCTCACCATTATCTTCTTGTGGGGCAAGAATGGTCTCCCTTCTCTCACCATTATCTTCGACACTATTAATGAACAAAAAGGATTTTATATGATCTGTATAGCATCTAAAATGGGTTCTAGTCATACAAAATTATGTTATAGTATTTTAAATGTACATGTAGAGAGCTTTATTAATAGTTACGAAGTATATGACTCTATATGGCATGCTCGATGGGGTTCCATGGATTTGATAGTAAAAATTTGACACATCATCTCACATTTTGCATCCTAAGGTGTTGTTTTGTAGGGGATGATACATCGCATCACCTCAGTGATGTGAGATAATATAATCATCTTATTTGGTCTTGCAAAATCTTATCCACTGATAAATTCGGTGATAGCATTACTGCAAAGATCTAATGATAAATTCAATAATAGCATCACTATATTGTGTAGTGATGCTATTACCTAGGATATGCAGTGATGCTATCACCACACATACCTTAGGTGATAGCACATCACCAGATATTGGTGATATGCTGAAGTTATTTTGGGACAAAAATATCTTTAGTCAATAAATTAGAAAAAAAATAAAAATTCTCGTCATCTCTTTCTATGCATGCCTATCTACTATATGTTTATTTATTTTTATTAGCAGGTTTAGTTAAATGGCATTGATGCCTTTTGTTATTTATTGAATATCTATTTATTTTTATAGATAGGTATGGTTAATTAGTATGGATGAATCATACTAAATTCTTCATATTTTTTTTTCTCATTTATTTTGATGGATTAAATTATTCCTAACGGACAATAATATTAATGGTCAAAATTGGCTAAGCCTAGCCAAACCTAATTATATATAATATTATCGTAATATCATTTTAATAGTTAGTCAAAATAGATATATGTAATAATAATAATAATAATAATAATAATAATAATATTATTATTACTATTACTATTATATATTTTGTGGGAGTTGTGAATGAAGAATGTTTAATCAAGTTATAGAGTAATTATTATGTACTAATGTATAAGACTATTTATAGTATTTTATACATTATCATTGTCACTTTTTGGTGATATACCAAACATAATAAATTTCTATTCTCAGTGATATTCCAGTGATATACTAAATACAGTGATCACGTATCATCTTAGTATTTGCACATCATCCCAATACTCATATCACTCTGATGATCATATCATCCTAGTGATCACATCACTGGTGATATATCAAATAGTACCTAAGTGAGAAAAGATAAGAGATTCCTTTCTCTCGAGAGATGTAAAAATAAATTCAATTTTTTTCCCAACCACTACTCTAGTCGTAAAATGTTTCCAAGGCGTTTTGATTTGCCAATCAAAACTCACTTAGATTTCATCTTCGTTTAAATCTATGCATTCCATGTACCGAATATGGCACGACCAACCAACAAGCAACAACTAGTAGCAGAATTGGTGGTAAAAGTCTCGTATTCAACCCTGCATACGATGAATAACTAATATATTTGGAAAAATAAAGAAGGTTATACAACAGAATTTTGCTACACAGCGGGATTAGAATTGCCTACAACAATGATTATATAGGACTAGCTCTCAGTTCTTAGCAAAATGCCTAACCACAAGTCTAAAGCCACTTAAAACCTTCCTCTCTTTGCCTACTCATGGAATGAAAGATACTCAGGACTAGGAGATGGTACTGTACTTCACGGTGCAAAAGTTGCATCATAGGCAATCCCACTGAAATATCAAACCGTCCTTAAATAATAATATAATTTATTTTTCTATCTGTTCCGTTCATTCTTTTCAATGACAAATTTCAATGATAAAACTGTCATTTCGAAAAACATTGTGCTGGAGGAACGAGGATACCTTGCAAAACAGGTGTTGACAACGTGCATCGGACAGAAGATTAGTAGATGGTAAGATCACATTTGCTTCCCAAATATTTAATTGACAATAAGAGAGTGTTTGGTTGGAGAGCATAAGGTCTGGAATCGGAATGAGTGACTCCATTCCAACCATTTGATTGGAAAAATTTCATTCCAATTTTGATTTCATGATGGAATGAAAATGGATCAATCTATATAGAACTCAATCCCTACTCTCCTCTATGGATGTAATTTTTCATTTCAATTTCGATTTCGATCACGAATCAAACACTTCGAAAGATTTAACCATTCCGATTCTGATTTCAAATCATTTCTATTTTAATTTCAGTTACGAACCAAACATCCCAAAATATATTTAACTATTGATAACCATCCTAACAATCATGGATGACTACCATTCATCCCAAAATGTATTTAACTATTGATAGCCATCCTAACAATCATGGATGACTAGCATTCATTGTTTGGTTGCTGATAACATTGCTCATCATGACTTCCAGGGTGGATAAAATATATTCTTTGCTTGAACAGATGGCAGGTAACCGGAGGAGGATCTCTCTTTTACTTTCATGGACGAGAATATCCTTATACCCTGTATTGTGAAAATGGTTAAACCTCTCTCCTCTCATGTAAGAGCTCATGGAATCTTTCAGCCGTCCACGACAACGTATTTTAACATCACTAGATTGGGATTAATAATTGTTTGATTTAATTGGCATACATAACTGTAGATATAAAATATTACCTGTACCCACGTTTTAGCTACTTTCTTGGAATCTAGTGAGCGGGCATGGAACTAATCCAGAACAATATGTGTGTGTGTGTGTGTGTGTTCATAAATTTCTTTTACATGGCAGTAATTTAACAACAATATAGCGGCAACCATGCAATTCCAAACTCAGATCAAACGAATATTAGTGCTACGAAGGATATACTCAGTAATTGTGTGGAAATTCACTACTAAAATATATAGCAACCGGAAAGAGAGGAGAATGAAACTAGCTTGCACACATCATTCATCAAAAAATGGGCTTTTACCCATCGTTCTTTAACTATTTTAATTTAATTGATTCATTTGTACAGCACAATCATACGACATGCTTCATGCACCATCGCATTGTCTTAATTGAATTTAGCAAATATTATATACTATTCTTTTACAATTCTGTACACAGGTCCGCAAACAAAAATTTCCATGTACTTTACAAAAGATACCAACAGGTGGAAAAATATACCAACAAAATCACCATGAAGATGTTTATAAACAACATAAGAACTCGGAACAATTGCCGTACACGAACTCCTCCAAATTACAAGCCTTGGGATTTTCTGGTAAGATAATCATGCAATTAGCACTTATTGTATAATATGCATATTGTCAGAACGCGAAAACCATATTGAGTGAATGCTTTGCTCCTACTGCAGCAATCTCAAATACCAGATTGTTCCCGTTCTTTTTCCTTTCCCAACATCTTCAATTATCAACAGTCAAAACTTGGTTCAAGTCCTGCTTTGTATGAAAAATAAGGAATACCATATAAGCAAAAGACAATGGAAATTATAGTTGAAAATAAATCAGGTCTTTCCACTGGGAATTGCATCAGTGCCCAACCATGCCCTATAAGAAAAACCAGCCACCTAGGTAACAGGAAATGTTGGTAGTTCTTCCCAAAATAGTGCAATTGCAGTGGAATTGCCGTTCTAGTAATGGCAACATAGTGTAACATATAAGAGACAATATGACACCCAGAACTCACACAAACTGAAGTATCTGCAAGGTAACATCTCTTCGAAAAGGAAAAAAGAAGGGGGATACCTGCACATTGAGCAGACATAACATATCAGCTCTGGGCACACTCAAAAGGATGCAAAGTTCCCTCAGCAAACTCATGCATCCTAAATCGCTCCAGGAATTCGAAAGGCCTGCATGATATATGACCTTATTATTTAAAGAAATACTCTGATATGGAATTATATGAAGAAAGGAATTATATGAACAAGTATACTGTGCACCAAGGAAGGCAGAACCATCATGAACCACCAGGTTTGGGCGTATCGAACCAAATTGGTGCAGAACCAGGATGGTTCTTGGCTTTTGGAAAAAGCCAGGAAAAGATCTGAATTCAAACTACTTCCAGCCAGTTCCAGGCCTATCATAGACTAGCACAGAGGAGAAAGGGAGAGAAAGGCCATCTTGAAGCCTTTCTCCTCTCATCTATCATCGACTGGCACCTGTATGGTACAGTATGATACCATACCAACCTGGTTCCAGCCTGCTATGACACCTGGCAAAGATTCAGGAAGCCTGGCTTTGCACATACAGATCCAGCCACAAATTAAAATGGACTGATGGAGAGGTATAGGGTGAGGCAGAGTTTATTTATAAACTCGGTCCACATGATCACATTCTGACATTTTTAAAATAAATAGCAAATCCATACAAATTTGTGTCCGCTCACATGTAAAAAAGGAATATAACCAGTCAGCAGACAAATTATACTCAGAAATTATAAGAATGGGGAGTCAGGATAAGATCAAGCCCGTGGGATTTACTTATATCCTTTAAATTAATTCTACATAGGATTTAATCAATAACAGGTTCACTATAAGTTTATACCAGTAAGAAAGTTAAGCTTGCTTGATAGATAAAAGGAAAAAGAAACAAGAAAAAAGAGAGGATACAATTGAAACATTTATCAAGTCTAAGGGCAGAGTATTGACAAACCAGAGAAACTTCAGAAACTACACAGAAGTACAAAAAAAAAAAACAACTATTGGCTCTGATAGCTAAACTAACATTAATGCCAGCAAGGAAGACTTAGGAAGTTTATCGACCTTTGGCAATAATAAGAAACCAAGAAAAATGCCCTCCAAGAAAGAGAACTATGATGTAGAACGTCTTTCAAGATTACTACTGAAATTATTAAAGAAACAGCACATGATCTAATGGTGCATGCCAATGGCTTGTTCTGCACAAGTGATCAGGTGCCATGATGTACTTTGGATGCTTCAATATCCTTCTAAATAGGATATAATCATTATTAACTTGATATGATTAGTATGGGCAATAGATAGAAGCTTCATAAGGAAATAACAATTGAAATGAGAAAATACAACAGAACCTTCACATAAACAACAAAATGTAAGAAAGGCTACTAGTTCTAATAGATTAAAGAATGCCTTTGCCCATTAAGAGGAAAAGGATGATCATGGAACTTGGGCAGTATCAAGGAGCCACAATACCAGAAAGCTCCACAACATTTTAAAAAAAATTATCTTAATGATTTTTAAGAACTATCCAGTTGACGATCTTGAGAATTACAGAAAAGCTCTTCGTTCAAAGTGCTATCCTCATGTTGTCTAATGCCTCTTGGTTACATGCATGGTGAAGTTCATAAATCCATTAACATGTATGTGAAACATCATTTAGCACCAATGAAAGGTTAACAATTATAGATGGACCAAGTTAAACCATATACAAAGCAGTTTGGAAAAATCCTGAGCAACATTACTTGCTACACCTAGTGAACCTTGGTTTGATGCAGGATAACCTACGAGGACTGTTTATGAAAGACTGTCCTCATGACACATGGAATATGCAGGACTTCTGTTCAGACAAGGATTAATTGTGGCATACTTGGTTGGAAATCCTGGAAAGTCAACTTGTGACTTGGCTCAGTCTCATTCTCCAAGGATGATAAGTCAAAAATTCACTAAAATGGGCTAGCTTTGCTTTAGAGAAGAACATGAATCAAATGACTGGGCAGGTTACTTGTCCAAGTCACAATATCATTTCTAAATCAATTGACATTTCTAACTTGGTCAATTTTAAACATTATTATTACTTGAAAAAGACAACACATTGTAATTATTAAGTATTTGGTAACCATAACATTATATAAACACATATAAGTAATGACTTGCATATGGATTTATAGTTATTACACTCACAACTAGAAGACTGTCAATTTGTGTTTGGAATCTTTTAATGTTCTACAGAAGATTCAGCTTGTCTTTTCTTTCATTAGATCAGATCATGGATCGATTTTATATTTGTAATACTCTTCAACCTAATGGATTATGGTTATAATTGTCATTATATGTGTAATAGCAATAATTAAAGAAACATCACTAAAAGAATAGGTCAGACAGTTTTTGCATTAACCAATTGATGATTTCAGCATGATTCAAAGCTTCTTCAAAACAACCCGGTGGATAACCAAGATCGGTCAGGTGTGTCTTCCACTGTTTCGATAGATGATCTTTCCATTTAAAAGATCTTCCAATACAGCACTTCCTAAGCCAGTACATTCAAACAAGCAATGAAAATGGAGAGCGGGCACCTAGAGGCCTCTTCTCTGCATGGTCAAAAGGATGGAAAAGAAAGCTCAAAGCGAGAAGCTATAGAAGGAAGTTGACTACCTAATGAGTTCCAAAGAAGAAGATTCAAAGAACGGGATCCTCTCTGTCTGAGAGATGGAGAAATATGTGGCATGGTCAGAATCATGCCTTCAGTTAATCTCCAATAGTTCAAGAAAAATTATTCAGCAGGACATCCACAAAAAGTAATAAACACAATTTTTGAGCTTTCTGCTTTATGACTGATAGGGACGAGAGGAAGCCAGCACAATGACGGCTAACACAAAGCAGGCAGCTAAAAGAGAAACCAAATCACAAGTCATTCATCTCCTGGTTCATTTGTTTATGTTCTCTGTTACTTCCAGAAGTAGGTTCAGAAAGGTACAAGTCAGGAGTCCTTTAGGACAGTTCTAGAATGGGTTTATGTTGAAGCAACATGCTCAACAGAAAACAGAAAAAAAAGGAGGCCTTGTTCACACGGGCACAGGATAAAATATAAATAAAACTAAAAGTTGTTCCCCTCCATTAAATGATTTGCATCCATAAGAAGCGCTTCTTTGGTGACGTGCTTCTTAGTATTTGCCTAGAAAGCTCGGTAAGCAGCATTTGCTTGACCTGAATTGAGTTTCCTTACCTTTTTATCAAGTAGTTTACTTGTTGCACCAATTCTAAGACTGATTCAACTTAAGAAAAGAAATTTTGTTTGAGAATAGCAGCGATGTGATTGCTATTTTTGCAATTTCAGCAGTCTTACATATCAGGCGCCAGGGGGGACGATGAGGACTTTTGAGCCCCTCCCTCCCTCTCCCCCACTCTCCCCACACTGCCAAAACAGGAAGTCGCCTCTGTTTCATTTCAAACTACGGGATGCCCTTTTTTTTTCTGTAAATTTCAAATTGAAATCGGCAAATAGTTTGCCAACTTCACTCAGAAGAAAGTTGGCAAAAGGTTTGCCGATTTCACTTCAAAATTTACCACCCGTCCCCACAAAAAAAAAAAAAGCCAGAATCCCCTTGTTTCAAAATGAAACAAGGGCAATCCTCCTTCAATGAAGGGTTTCAAATTCTCTCTCGCTCTCCCCCCATCCTCTCCCCACCCACCCACCGCCACCTCCTTTTGAAAC
>KE505013.1:324627-337695 GCA_000441515.1 Elaeis oleifera | reverse complement strand
CTCTCTCGCTCTCCCCCCATCCTCTCCCCACCCACCCACCGCCACCTCCTTTTGAACAAGGGCAATCCTCCTTCAATGAAGGGTTTCAAGTTCTCTCTCGCTCTCCCCCCATCCTCTCCCGACCCACCCACCGCCACCTCCCTCTCCCTGTCTTTCATTCCCTTCCTCCCTCCCTCCCTCTCTCCCTCTCTCCTCCCCTCCCTCCAGTTCTCTCCGTGTCAGTATGCCCGAACCGGTCACTGACCAGTACCACCTCTAGTACTGGTTTGGCGAACCATTATCAAGGCTTGAATCAACAACCCACAACTCTCCTATCAAGCATTCATGGCTGCTAAATTTGCAGTTACATCTTATGAAGTTCCTGCATCCTAAGTAGCAGCTGCAACTAGCATGATGGTCACATGAGTTAAGATTCAGCAAACTTTTGCCCATTGGATCATCAAGATTCTTGTAACATGGCCACTAAAATGTTGTGACACACCAAATGTTTAGGTAAAAAATGATCAGGAAATTCTAGAATTACTCAACCCCATTCCTTTTGCAACTGCTAGTCAATAACCCTTCAAATTTCTGTAAATAATGGATGTCTTGTTCAAGGATTCATATGCAGTCTATTCTGCACCTACAGTTTACAGTCCACTGTTCTATTGCCTCTGGCAAATCCCCAAGGTTTGCAGGATCAATAGTCAATTGAATTCATGGCTTGTATTTGTACTAGAAAGTTTAGACACCATCATCATATACCATTCTAAGATGTATGTATTGACAAATGAGTAATGACATGCAACAATGCAATGATACAAGCGACTAACAAAAGAAGTTTTCACATTAAAAAAAAAAAAATCATTTGTGCAACTTTTGATTCCTTTACAGTGACACGTAGACATGTTTTGAACAAATAAGATATCTGACCTATCTATGCATGTCTATCAGTATAAATAATATTAAAGATGCATTCTAATAATTGATAAATAATAGCCACTATACTTACTTTAAAAAAAAAAAAAAATCTAAAAGTAAGTTGAGATGGACTAGAGCTACATCAAAGTCATAAACAACAACAAAGATGACACACTCAAGGAGATTGAGAAGGTTCAGGAGTGGAATAAGAACTAAACAAACTCACACTAAGGAAATAGTGAACTTTGGGTTGGTTTGACCATCTTATTGGCCCTTGTCACCTTGTATACTTCTAGTGACACCACAAGAAGATATAGCATGAAGCTTCCTAATATGGTTCAAATCAATACAGATCCCTTTGATGTGCTGGTAGCAGCCCGGAATTGTAATATCAAGCAATCTGGTCTGATGTGGACCAAAAGTTCCATGTCAATTCTGTTCCAAACCAAATAAATCCAATTGCACCTCGTAAAACCAGATCAGTGTATCCATAAAGGAGATTAAGAAATCCGAATATCCAACTTGACAATTGTAGTCAAAGACAATAGCATTCAAAACTATATTGTTAACTCACAACATTGGGCTCAAAACTATCTTTTTAAATCACAATATTGGGCTCCATATTGATACCTTATTGGTATGGTACAGTATGCTTTTGTATGATTGGCAACACCCCCACTGAGACATGGTACACTTTTGTAGCCGGCAAAATTAATGGTATCATGTGTCAGTATGCAGGGCATGAATGGCCCTGTTCCAGTGCCAAGACCCTTCCGGGATGGTATGTACCAATACCCTGTCAGCTCAGTTCAGTACATACCATACTACCCATTTAGAAGGGTTCTTAAAACAGTGATTCAGAAATTCCTTTCGGTGGTGGTTCTTCTTCTTTTGGCCCATGCTGCCTATAAAAATAGCAAGAATCAACATCTCACCTTGCCTAACAAAGAAGTTTGAAAGCTATAGTTGTTGTAGTCTTCTAAAATGATAGCACTAAGCCTCAACATATAATAGCTCTAAGTGAAGAACTTTTAAGCTAAATAAAATGTGTTGAAGATTAGAGATTCTGGTACTGGACAAACTGAGTGCTTGCTACAGCTCATATAGTACCAATTCACTGAGAGATCAGTACTAAACTGGGCGTCAATACCTAGTTCCAGGGCATACCAGACTGACCCAGTTCATACTAGTCGGTATCAACTGCTATTGAGTAGTACCGACTACTACTTGCCAATTCCAGCCAATATTGGTGGGTACTGAGTGAGGAAAGGGTATTGGACTCTTTTTTTCTCTTCATTTGCTGTGTTTGAATGATGAAAGAGAGATGAGCGAGGGGAGCAAGCAAGTGCTCCTATTTCTTCATATCTGACCACCCAAAGTGCAAATCAACATAGGAAAAGCCCAGAGTCGATTCTAGGAAGGCAACCACCACCTTGTTGCCACAAAAAATGGCCAAAATTTGAACAGGAAGGGGGAAATCATGCCAAATTTTCTAACATGCTAATGGTAAGCATCAAATTAATATAGCTCACAGCAAACGACTTCCTAGCTAAACAGGATGAATATTAAGATTGCTGTTTAGGTTGATATCCAACAAGATGACTTAGATGACTCATCGTCCCTCCAATGGAATTTAAATTCCTACATAATGTCAGTGTAACTTTGCAAATATGGTCACCCAAGGAAAAATACACCATAATCCCAGTCAGGCAAGCATAAGGAAAATAATCACCACATTGATCTCACTTGAAGAGTGACTGCTTTCTAAAAAGCACCACTAGATTCTAAAAGTCACATCCAGAGAAGTGTTTCTGCAGAGAGAACTTGTGCTCCCATAATATATCTGGTCAATTGTAATGACAAAAGTACTTTTCTTAAATAGAATCTCTATGAAAGAACATTTTTTGGTAGACTTAAGTAGGTAATAACTTTTCTAACCTTTCACATTAAAATAAGTTGCTTTTGAATATTATGAATTATGAACCCAATGTAGACATTCTATGGCTCAGACATTTGCGAGAAATGAGCTCTTGTGGCAAGATATGTGCACCAAAAAGTTGTCTCCAGCTAAGGCAACCCACAAATCCTAAGGTCTCCTGAAAGTAATATATAAAGTTCTACTTTTTAATGAAGCACTCTTAGAAATTACTTAGCCAACCACAATTTTTCCTCTAAAAGGTCTTTTGCCTCTCAAAGTTGCAAAAACACCTTTTAAATCAATGCCAAACAAGCTCTTACAAAATACAACGTCAAAAGCATGGATTTGTATTGGAGAAACAGTTATGATAATCTTACAGCATAGCTTCACGGTTGCGGCACAATTTCCGCTGATTGTTTCTATAGCACTCAACACATCAGCAGTCTCTGGTCCTGCTGTTCCTCCTGCAACCATTGATGGAACTTCTGCATGCGGTGTCCACATCTGCAAATATCTACTGTTAGAATCTCCAGCCAAAAGTAACCATTGCAGATTCCTGTTTACCATAATTACCTTAATTGTGTCATCAATTCCACTAGTTGCAATAGCGCAATCAAATGGATGGCACTGTACACAGTTCACCACTAGAAAAGATGCAAAACAAGTCATAAAAGATAAAGGAATTTTTTTCAAAAATACAACTAAAACAGAAAGGAAGTTATTACCAGCTTCATCACCAGCAAGCATTTTAATAAGCCTTCCCGTTCTCTTCTCCCAGATAAACCACCTACCATCATCACTTCCACTAGCAACATACTCTCCTACACGAGAAACATGATGTATGAGATGAATCATCAGAAAGCATGACTACCACAAATGGGCTTAATTCATTTAATACGCTTTCAATTCTTAACATTGTTCTAGTGCCAAGAATAAAGCAGCAATACATTAAGTGGAGTAACAGACATTTTGCATGAGAAACATTGCAGTCGTCGAATATGAATGAAAAATAACATGTACACTGCCGTCTGGGTTTACATAATCTACACTTCTTTGATTGGAACACATGGACATCAGCATAGATGGTTAACTTTAAGATGTTACCTAAGCATTCATTGTTAAACATCAAGAGATTATCTCATCTAAGAGTTAAACGGTGGGGTATGGTATGTCATTTTGGATGTGATAACTATTGCTTTGTTTGAGGACAATTACTATTTGGGCTTGCCTCAACAAAGGTGTGGCATATACTCTTTGCAGTTTCGTATAGCAAATTAGAGGGAAGCGGGCAAAACATGGGACTCACTAACAGTGCCACAAACCCCATAGCATGTATTCAGCATGGATTTTGTGATGAGATTCAATTGTTTGAATAATGAAATGCATTTTAAAAAGTGGCATGTTTTGCTTCTTACAATAATATGTCTGATGTATCATATGTCGCCAAACTATTCCTTCACAATATTGTTGCGTTGCACAGTTTTTCTAAGACCACTGTCACTAGTGGGACATTCATTATGTAAGCAATTTTTAGAAAACTAATCCCTCCAATTTTCTTCAGCTTATCATTCCTTACCACTGGCAACAGAGGTAGTTAATAGGGGACTTGGCTGTCTTGTAGGTTTAACAACGTGATTAGTTGGGACAAGTTTCTGCCTTTAATTGAGTTTTCTCATGACAATCCAAGCATGAATCAACCATCATAAAAGTCATGGTCCACTTAAGATTGTCATAGATCACAACCTTTTGGACCTTCCCACTCCCACCCGAAACAAACCAAAGTGATCATGCAACCATTTGCTAGGTCTCCTTATGATTCGCATAATGAAATTAAAGTTAAGATAAAAACTAAGGTATAGATCTGAGCTGAAAAGCATGCTTGCATCATATTAGGTTCCTTGTTATCATACAGAATATTTCAGAATTCAGATACTAGATTATGTCTGTAACCATTTTTTATTCCATTCTTGAATTTCATCCTGTATGGCGTAAGTGTTTCTTCAGGTCTGTCCCACATCAGGAGGTAGCAGGTATAAAGATATATATATACCCATTAATAGCCAAATGATATAATAAAATGGTTGGCAAGTACAAATCAAGGGAATGAAAGTGCTGTTTGATGATATCATCTGGAGGAACTAAATTGGCTTTACTAATGTTAGGTGTAACACTGAAAACATGAGTACAGCATACACTTGCATCAGTAGCTACCACATAAAAGGAGGCAAGAAGCTTTTTTCATTAAATAGATAAAAAGCAAGCCTATGAGAATGTAAATGGGATTTAAAAAAAAAAAAAGAAGTAATTCAGGTAAAAAAAAAATCAGTGTCATGACTGCTGGCTGTAATGTTCTTATCATTTGGAACCAAATGAAAATTTAAGTTCTAACAAAAGATCACAAGCAAAACAATCCATCATTTCCCTCTTCACATATGACATGACAATGTTAATAAATTCTATAGAAAGGATTATGATCACAGAAGTAAAGTACTAATGTGGGGTTTAAGT
Organism: Elaeis oleifera; assembly: GCA_000441515.1. Classification (NCBI taxonomy): domain Eukaryota; kingdom Viridiplantae; phylum Streptophyta; class Magnoliopsida; order Arecales; family Arecaceae; genus Elaeis; species Elaeis oleifera. Next base: position 332,369 of record KE505013.1, on the reverse strand, counting down.
AGTTGATTGAATTAGTTATGTTCCACTTGTTGATAATACATTCATGTCTTGCACTTGACTTTAGCCAAGACACCAATAAATATACCATAAGTACATTCTTTTTTCAACAAAAAAAAAAAAAGCATTCACAATTTGCAAAGACTTTCTAAAAATAAATGGGTGATCTTTGATTCTGTTTTTAGGTGTTTTAACAGGTTTGAAGGATCAAATCTGCTTACCGGTCATCGGGATGAACAAGATTAAAGTTGGAGTGACTCTCATGGGTTGTATGGTCAAGAAATTTATTAGGTCACTTTCCTTATTAGAGACCTAATTGTAGAACCAAGAACCACAGCCATAAGCACTCAATATAAAACCTGCTTCTGCCCCTTCCATTAAGGATCCACTCTTGTTCATTCCAGACGTCACATTAAATGATATGGAGAACCACATTCCAACTGGTACATCCTGATCATTAATGAAGATAAGATAATCCTATGCAGTGCATTGTATCTTCATCTATTATCCTGTAGATCAATCTAAATGGAAATGGTGGCAAGAGCAAGTATATGCAACATGCATAGTGTTATTAATAGTCACTTTTCCACAATTACAGTGGTGCTTGAGCTTCCAGGTCTCATTGCTTGGTCTTAAAATGACTCTTGCTCTTTCCCTCTTCCAAGTCCAAGTATTCAAGAAAGTGTCATACCATGTTTTCTTTCATTCTGGTGCAGTGAAGTAGCAATTCATATTTACATGAAAATCTAGCTTTTTTTTTTTTGAAAAACAACCCTCAGAGAACTCAATTGTTGGATGAACCTAATCCAGCACATAGGAACAGGAAGAAAATGTAAATAAGAGGGCAATCTCATACATAAAGAACCTAGCATATGAGCTACAAGAAAAGCTCAACTACTTTGCAATGTAAATTTAATTATTAATAAAGAGAAACAAAAACTTGCTTGTTTCGTGCACCTTGTTGGCCAAGAAAGCTAGCTTGTTTTATATCTGTCCCCACATTGCAATGGCCAACAAATCTTTGTTTCATATCAATCACAACCTCAGGCTGCAGAATATAGAAAAGTCACATATTATCTGAAAAAGAAAAAAATAAAATGAAGGGGAAACCAAAAGGAGAACAATTAAATATTAAAATAGCCATCGCATGCATAAAATAGTGCAGTACAAATTTTCATTCTTACAGGTCACTGAACAATTTTTTGAAGGGTATGATGAGCAATTGACTGTTGGAACAATGAATGATGACAGTGAAAAGTGGTACAGTTCCACATGTAGCTTTGCTAAAACAAGATTTTCAGGTCATTCATGATTTACTGGCACATGGATTTTTGAATGGATGTCCACAAACTTGCATGAAATTTGAACTGAATAAATCTCTGTAATAATATAATTATTTTACCCCAGCATGCAACCAATAGAGAGAGAGAGAGAGAGAGAGATAGAAAAACAGCCAGGAACAGAAGGCCACTACGGCAGACCATCTTGACATGTATGGCATGCAAATTTAAATGCATTCACAGTGCAAACTGCAAACTACTTGTCATTACTAACAAGTGAGATTCAGCTAAAGGTTCTTGGAGGATAGAAACCTGATAAGAAGAATTTTCATGTTGAGAGGAAGATGAAGGAGATCCATGTGAACCATCTGTACTGCAGTTTTCTCTAGCTGAGTCATCTCTTCGATGAAACCTCAAATTTAAACTTCCACGAAGAATGCTTGGCTCATTATCACGACCCTCATCTCCTGATATTGATGTTTCAAAGTCCAATTCCATTTCTTCCTCATAATCAGAATCTTCTCTTTCGTGCCAATCCTCTTGAGATGGGCTACTTAACTCTGACCGGAAGAGTACATCACTCAATGATCTTAACCTTCCATGTCGCACTTCACTCTTACCTGTGTCTTCATTATCCTTTTTGCTTTTCTCAGCTTCAGCTGTATCAGTAATATAACGCATTTGAGACACAAACTTCAGTAGAGACCCGAGAAATGCATGTGTAAAGTGAAACACACAAGTACGCATTTGTTCCCGCATGTGACAGTGTGCTGTGTATACATGTATGTGGACAATAAGAAGAATTCCTCAATTACAAGTTGCATAGAGAATTTATATATGCAATGGCTCTGTAGCTATAATATATTTTAATAGTTCACATTACAACGATCAGGATTCAGGACTGATCACACACATAGAAGCAATTCCCGACCAAGTTACACCATCCACTTTCAAGAAATTGTACACATATGCAGAAGTGACCAATATATCCATCCATCTAAAACCCAAAACCCCTCCCAACCGAGCCAAAGAACAAAACAGAAAAAGAAAAGAAAAAAAATAAAAAAAGAAAGAAAACAGGCAATGCATCTAAAAAGCTACCTAGTATAGCAGACTCCAACATCAGAACTTTAGTCTCGATGGGCACTCAAAAGCACAAGAAGGAATGACAAGTATTATAAGTTTTACACATGGAGAAGTTAAATATAACATGGAATACATAGAGAAATTGTCTAGCTTGCACTTCATTTTGGACAAAGGACTAGAGAAAAGAAAACAATAGAAAGCTAAGGAGATGCGACCCTGACAGGGATACAATGCTAGGCAAAATATATGGATAAAGGAGAAAGGCACACTGATAACTAAAGAAATTCCAAAAGTTGTTTAAAAAAAGTTAAAAGCAAACACCTCACCAGGTAGGTTACTCCAGCCCATGAATGGTAATTCAATCTACAAGGAATGCTAAATGCATATCCTTTCAGTTGCATGAAATAAGAACTGTTTGACATACCTCTGCCAGTCATGGGTTGCATGGCATGGTATCATACTGTAACATGTTGTGCCGACTGCCATGCATATGCTTGGTCACATTGTAGGACTTGTGGCCAAGAAAATCAGTCCACCAGTGCAATATCATCTAGACCGACATGCAAGATACAGAGGCACATTCCTATGTACCATGCCATACCTATCCAGCATGGTAAAGAACATACAATATGGAGTAGTACGGTATACTGAGTACAGTATGGTGCCTTAATCCATGAATTGCATAGACACAACACTCGGTTCAATTGAAATTAGTTCCTTAAATAAAAAAAATTAACTGCATGGTGACATGGTCTCTCCATTGGCAAATAGTCTCAATTCCTCTATCTCATACTCCAGTGACTACAAATTTTGCATACAGAGACAAATAATTGTGATGCTTACAAATTCCACATGGTGATGGTAGAACGTACCCCAAAAAAACAATATTCACAGACAAAAAGAAAAAATGAATGCATGTGAATCCTACAGTTACCTAACATGAAAAGTAACTTGTAAAAGGTCATCAAACTATCAGAGGCATAATGAGCTCTAGATAAAAAATAATAGGCTCTTATAAAGAAAATGACATAAATAGTAGCATGAAAAATCTAATCAATCAGACACCACCACCACATACTATTCTTATGCAATCCTCAACATGAGGTTGGCAACTATGGTGTAAGCAGATATAAAAGGACCCCTAGACAAGCTAGGAGTCCCACTTATCAGTTGATGAAAAAGATGAACAAGCATCTATTGCAAGCCTAGGGGAACAACAAATAATGAACCCCCTGAAGTAACATTTCAGCATTCAAACATCACAGAATTATCCTGTTCCAACAGGGGTTAAGGAATGTGCCCTCTGATAACAAAGATTCGTCGTACTGAGCACAGCAGGTGCTGCTTCTCAAAGGTCTTTTTTTCACAATGAGGCAAAAATAAGAAAATGGTAGGAAAATTTAACTCCGAATATTTTAAAGGCTTGCACAGAACAACAGTAAAAGCATGAGAGGCTTAAAATAAAATGCAAAGGCAAGATTTGAAATATTTAAATTTTACTGACTAACCTGCAGCAAGACGATCTTTTATTCTCTTTACCATTTCAGCAGCATCAGAATTTGATGGAGCCAAATTATGAGCTGCCTCTGCATACTCCAGAGCTTCTTTATTTTTCCCTAACTACACCAAATTTCAAGCAAGTCAAAGGAAGACCATCACGAAGGATCTAACATCGAAGCCAAATGATTATTTTGAGAAGTAAAGAAGCTTATCTAAGTCAACAAAAACCTCTACTGATTTATATTAGCATTAAGGAAATACCTGAAGAAGTGCTTCTGACATGTAATAGTACGCCTTAAATGATGAAGCATCTATAAGTTGAGCTTTGTTGCAATCCCTTATAGCCATATGAACATCATTTTTCCACTTCCTCTGAAACCAAGATGTCATGTTTGGCACATTCTGACAAAATTGGGTTTTATACTTAGAAAATAAGATTATGCTGAACCTTAAGAAGCAATGCTGCTCGAATACACAGGCACTCATGTCGCAGGGCAAGGCCAATCTCAGGACCTTTTCCATCCAGTACTTCATTACACGCTTCTATTCCATAAATAAGTCTGAGCCTTCATCCAATGCTTTTGCCGCATATTGAACCAATTTCTTGCACAAACCAAGCTACAATGGGGTATTAGCATGGGCATAAAGATCTACATACAACGACATAGATATTGAATAGTCATTAAATAGCAAAAGGTCAAACTTTTCCCACCCTGCGCAAATGATATTTCTTTCAGGCAAGTTGTCTGAGGAAACTGCTGATGGTGAAGGTACTTTTGTTTCTTTAAATAAAGGAGCTATACACAATTGCTTTGGAACATCATCAGCAGTGTAGCTCATAACACTCTGACCATCTAGAAGTTACAAAGAAAAGGAATATTAGCAGTCAGATGTGAAATATTTTTTTAACATATTAGCATCACTTGCAATAATCTCAGCACCTTAACTAACAAAAGTTTTTGATACCGAATGTTCCTCCTATTCACAAGGAAATGGAGGTCACCCAGCCCTTACGACTACTGAGTTATCAAGATAATGATGTTCCCATGTTTTAAATAACGCTTCAAGCAAAGAATCAAAAAAATATATCATAATTAGCTGTATATATGATGTCCACCATCCCACTGATCATGCCAACTTTTCCAGTGTATGCCAACTTACAGGCATTTCCCCTTAAAATTATGAGCATTCACACATGCATACACATGTATGTATTTATATGTAGTCAAGAAAGGATATATATTTTGTAAAGGGATTATGACAACCATATATATAGATATTAACTACTTAAGGGCCTTCTGTTCAAGAAATTTGTCTTAAGAAATCATAATGCTGCCAAGGGATCAACAATAAGTGTGCAATGTCAAATTACTAGCAAATATTGGCAGGAAAGGATGCAGAAAATGATTAAACCAAACTACGTATGGATGGATGCTTAAGGTGCACTTACTTTACTACATTTATGAGACTAGATACTAATTTACTCTGTGCAGTCCCTAAGAGATATGAAATGTGAAGACAAAAGGCATTCTTGTATTGTATCAGATCGTACCTAGCTTGTGCCACTTGGAAGAAGTTTCTTAAAGTTTCCTGGAATGCTATAATTTCAGTTGAAAGTTAATTAATTTCTAGAATTAATTGTGCAGGGCAGCTCCTAACAGCAAACCAGCAAATTCTCTGTTATTTTCTCTTCCCTATCCTCCTTGATACTATTTTTTCTTAATAAATTTTTATATACATATATACAGCCAATCGATATTATATAGGAATAAAAAGTGCTAGATAGCCTGGATTATTATAGAGATGTATGTCAATGACATTTCCCCTTGTTGCGCAGGCAACATGCAAAGCAAGGACATGATAAGTTCTTTTTTGATCCTACATGCTGACTAATTCTAGAATTCCTCATCTGAAAATGGGTTAATCTCGCAATCATAGATAACCTGTGCAAGGGTATTTATTAGGTTTGTCGAACAGAAATTTAACAAGTCCCAACAAATACTCTGATACAAGAAGAGCAATATCATGATACAAATTCATTAGTTAATTTCAACAAAGATGAAAATTTTCTCACGGTAGGACTTCTCAAATAAGTTGATCACCCCTTTGCATCAACATTTTATTGAAGGAAGCATATGTGTTAAAGCAGTCAATCATTGTGCCAATTCTTCCATTTCATGTATCTTCTTTTCCTACTAAAACTCTTGGTATCCCATTTCTCCTATCAAAGGCCTTTTCGAGCTCCCCACATCTACCTTACCAGCCACCATCTTTAAGCAAGTATGTAAGATTCCCACATTTAAACCATGTTTCACCGCATTAAACATCACATAAAATTCTCAAAACAATATTTCAAATGCTTTAGATACTTGCTACCAACATGCCATAGCGTAAGAATGAACAACACTAACAGTATTAGTTGTGTAAATTAATGGTTAGAAAGTATTTAGTGCATTTAACTTTACACCTATATGTGATATGCAAAACATGAGTAATGCTGTAGATAATAGACTTTGACTACCTATCATGCATCTTGGCACAAGGCACACATGTTAGTCAATATACTGGGAACACTAAATATGTGCACATGTTAGTAATGCCTTGAGAAGACTATATAAAGACTTGAAGTAGAGAATGCAAGATATAAAGCATACCATAGTTAACATCCATTAAGTAAACATGTTCGCCACTATAACTCAAGAGCACCTCTTCACCGTTTGGGCTGAATGTTACATGTGTCAAATGCAAGGTTGACTTTCTCTGAAAATAGACAATTTTAAACTTGAGACTAACAGGATTGACCTAAAACCAAATTATAATAATCTGATGCAATATAGTGGAGGAAGCAATTCAAAAGGCTGATAATTGTTTCAAAAAGATAAAACAAGCATTAAAAAGATAATGATCAACAACCATAATAAGTAAATAAGATATAGTGACAAATGGGGAATGTTAAATTTATAATTTCATACTTAGCAGTTAGCAAATATATAATCAATACATAATGATGAAAGCTTCTAAACATACACGCTCAGAAAGATGCATTGGGCAGAAATAATTAACACAAGGAGGTGGCTTCATTTTCATCTGGCACGAGCTCAAGGGTGGAAGCATTCTTCTATCATACAACCGAGCAAACGCATCACTGTGCATGCACCAAGGGCAGGAGAGCAAAAAATAAATAATATATTTAGTAACTGTCCTCATTTGAAAGTTCAAAACAAGTGTGGTGGGTTGAAGGAACCCAAACAGGTTACCTGCCACCAACAAGGAGTTGATGGGGACGAGTGGAACTGATGTCACAAGACTTCAATGCCAAACATTGCTTAGGAGAATCAGCCAGTGATTTCTTTGCGCCGCACCTAAGATCAAGCTGCCACAACAAGCCAAACATGAAGGGAAGAAATTGAAGCAATAGCTATAAACAAGGTCCACAAAACCGGAATCGAAACCTGGGCCGGTCGGCCAGCGGTACAATTTGATACCCCTGTAATGGGTCATATCGGGCCCAAACCGAGAGCAAAGAAATGGAGAGGGAGAACCAGAGAGGAAGAAAGAGAGAGGGAGGAAGGAAAGGAGATTGGCGGAGATGCCGATGGTGGCTGCCGGAGGACCACAAAGGCCCTCAGAGTGCCACCGAGGCCTCTAGAGCTCCGCCCTCCTCCAAAGAGATGAGAATAGAGAGAAAGAGAGAGGGAGGGAGGGAGAAAAATCGAAAGAGGGGAGGCGGTGGGTGCAATGCAAAAAATAAATCGCAATGAAATAGGGGCAGGTCACCCCTATTTCAACCCAAAAGAGGCCTTGGAGGGGAATCCGGCCATCCAAAGACCTCGACAGCCCTCCGACAGCCACCGGCCTCCCCACCACCTCCCCCTCTTT
>KE505013.1:299405-324607 GCA_000441515.1 Elaeis oleifera | reverse complement strand
CTTTCCTATTTCTCTCCTTCCTCCCTCCCTCCTCTCTCTCTCTATTCTCGTCTCTTCGAAAGACGGCAAAGCTCCGACAGCCTCGAGAGGTCTCCGACAACCTCAGCAAGCCACCGCTGGCCTTTTCCTCTCCTTCCTGTCCCCTCTCTCTTCCTCTCTTTCCTTCTCTCTCCCTCCATTTGTACTAGTGTTCCAAATCAAATGCCTGAACTACACCAATTGGCTACCGGTACAGAACCATCCAGTTCGGATCGTTTAACGAACCACAGCTACAAATATAAATTAATTCACAAACATCAAAGCATAAGAAGGCCCTTTCCATAGCAATCCTTTAAGCACCAAAACAAATGTATGACATCATGATATGTAGGCTAAACACATGAGCAAATGACATCACAAGATAGATAACCTATAAAAAAAAACTTTTAGGGATCCTACACTAAAATTGGTATGTTTAGAATCATAAAACATGATTGACTAATGAAATCCAAGCATCTCCACGGAGTATCTTGATCTTGATAACTGTAACTGTAGAAAAATCTGGTACCCACATTAAGCACCAAAGTTATAACTAGAATCGAACAATTTATACAGTTAAATATAACAAAAAAAAAAAAACTAAGATACTCAAAAGCAAATTAATACAATTCTCCATACCAAAAGCAAGTTAGCAGCTGCAATTCATGGTGTATAGATAGAACAGAAGCCTATCTAACAAAGTCAGAGTAGCATAATGGCAAATGAAGCACCATTGAATAAGTTAGTTGCATGTTGAAGAGAATATCGCACTTTCTGAAACCTCATTACTACTGGACAATGATAGACACAAAAAAGTGATAGGACTGATTGTTTGTGGATCTTTTCAGAGCCAATAAGGCAATAACCATAATAGAGGGTCATTAAGTCTGACTACTTCAGCTAAATCTGGAAAGCTTACTTATAGGGAGCAGAAACGTCACAGCAAAAGCACAAAAGATGAGATAGAGGATGAAGCTAAGTCAAAGTAAAGAAACATGTCGCAATAGAAGGATCCCAATGCCAATGGTACGAGCATCAGATAAACAAGAGAGTCCAAGCAAGTTTCCTTCACAAATAGCTAAACCACACCTGACTCGATGAAGAAAGATACAAGAGATCACCCAAAAAAGGCTCAAACTTGAGGTACAGCCATACAGGTGCATTAAGAATGGGTGAAAATATTATAATCCCATTGATAATCTATAATGCAAATTAGTGGACATACTAGCTCTACAATTTAATATTGGGAACTCAACAGTGACGTGCAAAACTGCAGAATTGACAGCTCACCCAGTTAAGCAAGTTGGCAACAACATGGGAACAGATAGATATTTGTAACGTCCAATAGACCAGTAAAGATTGGCATGAGCCATGAAGCATTAGATGTGATTTAATTATGCCAAACCCATACTTTGACCACACAGTATGTGCCATACAACAAGGATCAGCATGGTAATATACTTTCATCTGTTGTCTCTGCCCCATGCAAGAGTTTGGAATGTACTTCCATCTCAGTGAACAGTGGAGTTTGTCAACCGCTCCTTGTATTCCACTTGGTTTTTATACGAAGGGACTGCCAACTTTCCTAAACGTTTTTAATTTTTAACATTTCTTTCAGGACCTACTATTACGATGAGATAATCAATGCCATCCTAATTGTGTTTCAGTAAGTTTTTATGGCTTTTAATGGCCTTGGACTGAAAATATCATGTTTTCATAATCTCATTCAATCAAAATCTACCTAAGACAATATTTCAATTCTTCCATCTGAACTCACAAGCTTTGCCATTGAATTTGACACAAGGCGTGCTTTATTGATAGTAACAACCTAGCTAGATGGTCCACCTACAGCAGTGTACACCCAATGGGTAAATAGTAACTTCATTTTGGTGATTCACTTTTTAGCAAATCGCAATTCTTTGTTCCATGATATTCTATTTTAAAACGATGTTCGGATATGTAATGCATATTCCATACAAGGACCAAATATTACATTTCCTTCCAAAGCAAGTCAACATCAACCTTTCTAGTGCATAATTTTGCACTACTTTTCAAACATATAAATATAATTCTATTTTTTCTTGTTACATACATCAAGGTAGATCTCTAACCTCTTCCCAGTAGGCCTCAATCAGGCAACCAACAATGATTTGCATCATAAGCATGGCATCACTTTTTGGAAGTTAGACTTCTTTATAAAAAAACTGGTAACAGGTTATGGCATGAAAATATCAACTTAAGAGGCAATTGTAGACCAAGTTACAATTATCTCCAAATTACAGAAATGTTTCACAGTTGCACTTGAATTTTATAACCAAAACATTCTTTCCCTAATTTATCCCTAGAATATATATACATCACGCCATTTGATATTCAGAAACTTCATAAATAATCCACAATTTTAATGATCAATGTGTTATTTTGGATGATTTTTCCGTATCTTGTTCAATCATGCCTACTCATTAAGAGGCAATTGTAGTCATTCTTTCCAAGCAGAAGATTTTAGTTTTCACAAATTTTGCATTTATAAATTTCTGCCAGTTACAAACGAATTCAGGATCCTAACATCATTCCCATGGCTGTAGAAAACCTTTAAATGACAAATAGAACCTAACTTGATGTCCACTTCAAAGGATATGCCAATGTATAGGAATGACGAAGACATGACATCCAATAAGCCAACCCCTTGAGTGTGGAGGAATTATTTTTCCCATGTTTCATGATAAATAATATTCCCATTTTGAATCTAATACTTTGTACTTCTCTTGCAACTGTTATATAGGCATGTAAACTGGAGTTTCCAAGTTACTAAATAAAATATGAAAGAAAGGTAAAGGAAAAAAAAGCTTTCTACTGTTCCTTCATAAACATGAGTCAAGTGAAAGCAGTAATGCATGAATACATCCTATAAATCAGACTTCATGTATTCTTAAAACCATATAGGAAAACATTAAGAACAGAGAGGAAACAGCTATTAGAAACCTTTGAGTAAACTAAGAGGCCAGTAGGATAATGTGCAGAATTGATTGCTGAGAATATAAATCCCTTCAGTGTAGAAAAACTAAGTTCCTTTCTGCATTGGCTTGACAAGAAAGTTGAACCTAACTTAACATTAATATACTTGCATACTTCTCCTGCAGTGGGGATGGTTATTTGCATAGACCAATTATAGCATACTGAAAAGATAATTTACTTACTAGTACATTACGGCATTGCTGATTTGAAGATCCAGCAGGCGGGCATGAGCCACTTTCGCGAAAGTCATGCTGTCTCACAGTTCCATCCTCACTGGCACTCCATACTACATTAGGATTCCCAATTTCAACCTAGATAACAGAAGATGACAACATAATAAATGTCCATTCAGCATAATTCAGAAAATCCAGTTCAAACCAATCAAGTCCAACACATCAAAAGGATTGCAAATTGAAAGACATGTTTGAATATGATGCTGATGCCTCAAGCAAAAGTGGCATATCCAGATCATGAGTCATGGAATGACCAATCTCCAGATGAACCACGAAATTTCATATATATTTATAAAGTTGGAATATTACAGCTAGCTTCTTGACCCTCCTTGAGTGACACCGGTACAATGCTGCAGGTTCTAGAGCAATTTCTTCAGATCTTTTCCCATTTAAACGAGATATATTGAAAAGGCGAACCTACAACAAGAATTTAGTAATTACATACTAACAATCTCAAATGATATAAACAAGAATCTTCTGGCAGTATGCGTATAACCTCTGTATCTCCAGCCCCTGACACAACAAGTTCATCAGATGTCTCAGGAACAAATTTTGTGCAAAATATGTTGGCAGAATGCCCAGTCTCAACACTATGCAAAAGCCTCCGATTGTTGTAACTCCATATATTAATCTGAAGAAAATAATGCAGAGGTAAGAATAGACATTGTAAGAAGAAGAATCCAACTTAAGGGGAAACAAGCTCTTATCTGCTGATTTTTTCAAAATAAGGGTTTTATGAAAGTTACCAAAATTTTTCAAATTTGATATTGCTCATGGTTCAAAGTAGCACAAGAGGTAAAACAAGAACAAGGTTCTTATACAGGTTTTGACAACATCACTTGGCAGTCTCAGCTTCTAAAAATCTACCCTATAAATTACAATTAATAAAAAAATTAGGGTTATGGAAACATATAATAGCTTTTAAGTTTCATGCATATCAGGCATGTCTATATGATTCAATACAAAGCAGTATTGACCAACCAAGCAAGCAAGCAAGGATATGAAAACATGTATCATGGTGATTGCACCATACCATGCTACATACTTAGCATTACCCGAAGCCTTCTAATCACCACCCAATCACAACTCTGTAAACAAGGAAAAATTCTAGTGCCAGCACAGCGGGTCCAGTACGTCAATCAGCATGGGTTGGCACCACACCTAGTAATTCTTTTCTTACAATATTTTTGTTAAAAAAGAGTTCCAAGTTCTTTTTTTAATTATTATGGCATGGTGCAGCATGTATGCTAATACAGGAAGACAAGGTATATGCCATGCCAGCCAGTGGCTGGCACAACCACCTGCTGCAAGAACCTAAATTCTCGCTACAAGGCTTACAGGAGTATAAGTGTATAACACTACATCTGTCAAAGAATCAACTTTATGAAGAAAAGAAAAAGTAACATCACCATATGATCATCAAATAGTGCACATTGCTCATGTCTTAATAATTTTGCAGGAAAAAAAAAGAACATTCTGGCCTAAAGAATAACATTTGCATTCTTCCATACATATGCAGGATATCGTGTGGGTTATTCAGTCTGATTTTACCAGATTTCTAGCACAATCAATGGATATACCATAAAGCATTTCAACAGTATAAAATAACATTCTATCATATACCAAAAAAGAATTGCATGACTCACTTTAATCTTTTAATTTAATCAGGGAAATAGTTAAAAATACTGTAGAATATAAGCCAACATCAAAACCAACAAATTGACTTAATGCTTTCAGATTAGTTAGCATGAAATATTCTTCTGACAAATAAGTTTAGAGAAATATACTTTTGTATCATCTGATCCAGATATCAGAAGAGAGCCTTTTGAGTTCCAAGCAATTGCATTAACACAACCTTGATGGCCCTGTCACGAAATGCCGTATTAATAATTAAGAATAATGACAATGAAAATGAAGGCAAGCAGCAAGGTGCATAATCAAGTAACTGTAAACAAGTAAAATTAGTTGCTAGAAGACATGACTAACTCCACTCCAAATCAAAGTAGATACTGCAGAAGAGGGTTAACATTAAGCTCAAAACCAAATTGTTCAAACTCAAGATCATATGCTTGAAAGGAATAAACAATAAGTGCTAGGCAGCCACTCAATACCAAAAGGAACTAACTTGTTTAACTTGTAAGAAACAAGTGCAATAATTTCTTCAAGAACTATTGGTAGCCAGCACATCCATTTGAATGTGAAAGGATTTGTGTTACATAAAGGAATGTTGCACACCATTTGCAACAGCAAGAACTGTTTCTTTTAGCTGTCAGCAACTATAACTGCAAATGCATTTGGTGTTGTTTCATTGCATGGTTGAGATCAGATTACTGCACGCACACGCACACGTGCACGCACACACACACACACACATGTATATATAGAAACGCACACAAGAGGTGGCAGAGGAGAAGGATGATGGGCAGCCACCAATGGCGGCAGTGGAAGAGGAGGAAGGAGGAGTTTGGTAGCGGAGGGGAAGAGGATGGTGGCAGACAGCGATGGGAAAGGGGCAGAGAGAGAGAGAAGCATAAGAGGAGGCTGATGATGCACAGTTACTAGTCGAGGAGGCAGACAACAGTATAAGAAGAGAAAGGTGGACAAGAAGGGCAATAATGGGTCGCCAGTGGTGGTGGAGAAGGGAGGCAATGTTGGTGGTGGAAGAGGACTAGGGAATCATAGAAGATTTGCCAAACAAGTCATTGGAGGGGAGCATGCTTGCAAGCTTGGGTGCTACGAGAAGGGAAAGTTGTCTCGATCGTGTGGGTGGAAATGGTTTCCCACCCCTTTGCAACTTATGTTGGAAAAGTTTTTGCTATCAATTTTTACTGCAAAAGTTTCAGGAAATTTTTGGCCCCTTTTTTTAACTTAGTTGCAGCATCACAAATAAGTTGCATAAAACCAAACAACTGCAAACAGCCGCCTGCCACTCATTTGCTAATATTGGGTTTTCATACTACCTATTTGCAAGAAACCAAAAGGCCACTAAAATCAAAAGGAAAAAAAAATATCCACTGAAAATCTCAAAATTCAAAAGGTTCAAGGTTCTTAAACATCATAGAATGAGGAACAATTCCACGATTATGTTTCAAATATCAGAAGATCCAGGTCTAGAAATCATTTACTCCTATTTTCTTCTTCACTATTTTTTTTCTTCTATTTGATGCTATTCAAATTGAGAATCACAGTTTTCGAATTAGGGATGGGAAAAAAAAACCACAAGTTAGAGGTCAAATTTTAGGCTAAATGTTCTAGTTGAGTTTATGATATTTTATAAATCATAATGGTTTGTATATTAGCTTTGTTAAATTTTTTAAGCATACTGGTCCACAAATTGTCAAATCAAATTAGGGATCCATCATGGTCTCTTTTATTCGTAGTGTTCCATATTTGACCATTGGACCACAACTTACCAACTTCAGAATATCATAGATTAGATGTTTTGTGATGGACCCTAATTTTTGCAAAGCAAAGAGGTGCATGGCTGCTACCAATTATCATACCAGTGACAAACATGGGAAGAGAAGGGGGAAGAGAAAAAAGGGGTGAAAAGAGGGGGAGAAAAAAGAAGAAAGGAAGGTAACCTACTCAATCCAGATATCCTTCCCTTCTTATCAATCATGCATCTCCAAAAGGTTTCCTTCTCTTCATATTGTAGCCATCGGGTTCTACAAAGTCTATGTTGTAGGCTCTTGGACTATAGTTCAAGTCATAGGATTTTATAATGAAGTCTAAAGTTCTATACTTCTTCTTTCTCCTTCCAATGCATGCTGCTTCTAATGTGTTTAACCATCTAGAACCTGAAGGCCTGAGAAACCACCTAATGAACATAAAATTTATTCCTTGTAGCTTGTTCCCAGCACAGAAGATCAAGACTGTCAGTCAACTATTAGCAATGGAAAAACAAAATATTAACCACAATCTCCAACTCGGGATTCTGGACAACATTAGTTTAAAGATCTGTGATTAACTCAACCTCAACAAAATATAGCCAGATCCTTTGATATGGCTTAAAATACCCACATCCAACATGTAAACACAGACCTTGGTATGACACTCGGACATGGCTCCATAAGAGAAATTCTTATATATTGAAAGATCCAACACTTAGACACACACCAACACATGAATCTGAGACCATGTAGCTTAGAATAAAAATCTCAATACGAACTGCAAGTTCAAACCCCAGGTTGTGGGCCAGGTTGGTTCAAGATCCGTGATCCATATATATATAATCAATCTCAACATGGTAAGTTTCCTCTCTAAGTTATTAGTGCCGGCAAAGTCCCTATATATGACCAAATAACCTTACCTTCAACAAAAATGGCATTATTTAGATTGATTATAATCATGTGTAAGCTAGAGATCTCTCTAGTCCGATGAATAAGTAAAACAATAAAGCAGAATCTTCAAGTAAATCAATTTGTTAGGCAAGTACAGGAAGAGTCTAACGTGATCTACTTATAGCAGGAGGGTTGTTCAGCTGTTCCCTAAATTCCCATTGATGACTTCGCATATGTCATTGTTCAAAGATTCCCCATGGAAGAAAAAAACAAAAGTTGGGCACAATGGACCACATTATTGCACTTTCATATTTACACCAACTCAAAATGGCATAGATCATAAAATTGGGATCTTCGTATTCTCTACATGATTATAGGTTGATTTACAACACATGAAATGAAATACCTTGGCACAGTTCTTACGATGCATGGCAAAACTTGGTTAAAACTAAAATTTATGATAACAATGCAGTTCTGCTTTCTAGTACGGACTTACAATTGCAGCAGAGATTTTTGCACAATGAATTAGAAGCAAAGAAGCATCAAAAAGCCTCTTTCCTCTTTTCTTTGTATTCTTGGTGAAGGACAAAACAAAAATGTCATGGCAGTAAATAGGAACCTCAACAATACAGCATATGAGACTACCTTTCAGGTTGAAATTATTAAGTTCTCTACATAATGCAAGGTAGAGCCTGCTGGAATATCTATGACTAGGGATTTTCTAAAGAGTCAGAAGACAAACATAAAAAAATATGGCAGCAACACCATGAGAAAAAGATCGACTACATGCTCAACCCAGCTTGACAGTGTAGATAAAATCACATGATTAAACCTTTTCCATATAAGTGTGGATGTAATATACAGGTCCTTTTATAAATATGAAATCAAGTTGCAATAGACTATTTTGAAAAAGAAAGGCTGTCTAGCTGACTTCTGATTACAAAAACATAAGTACAAATTTAAAGACGAAAATGCTGGAAGCACTAAAAAGACTCTAGCCCATTATAAAATGCAAATCCAATGAGAACTACAAATAAAGCTAGGAAAACGGGCATTTCATACTGTCTTATCTTGCCAAAGTAAATACCATTCTAACTTGTGAACTACTTCTCTTTAAAGTAACAAATTCCTTTTTTGGCCCCAAGCCTCACAAATTGTTCTAGGACTTCATTGGTCATCGTAAGGTATATTAGCTAATGTTGCCTAACTATACAATTGATAACTAAAAATATACAAACAAGACATCAAGCACACAAGGCACAAGAAATTACAAGGAATAAAGTCAATCTCATTAATTTTCTTTTTGGCATAGCATTCACTTGTTAATGTTTACAGGGTCCAGGAAGTATACATTGCTTGGAGAAAAACACCATAGAAAAGCAGAATAGCTCTTCCATAACAACTCATACCTCCATAACTTCCTCCAGGGCAAGCCTTTGTATCAAAGATGAATGAAGTTGTAACCTGCGATTCACATCCTATGTAACAGCAAGAAATTGTGTAAGTCCGAAGCAGCAATGCACTCTACCAAGATCAAACCAATTTACAAAGCTTGAGCATCAGCCACCAAAATAATAATCAGGTTTAACTCATTGACGTCCTTCAAAGTGATTAGAATGCTGATAAATGTATCGGCATGCACTACAGAGCCCACAGAACTAGCCATTGTGGGGTGTGAAGGACATTTGTATAAAAAAATACCTAATTTTACATATTTGGAAGAAACAGCAATGGTAACTGGAAAGTTCAGCATGATCGTAAAAAAGNGCTACTTGCATTGAACATTCCTCCACCCCCCCCCCCAAAAAAAAAAAACCAAAAAAACTACACAAAAAAAAAAAAGAAAAGAACAAGCAAGCGCTTTTATTACATAACAAAATTCAATGGAACAACAGATCAGGAAGAAAGAAAGTAAAAAGAAGAGAATGTAGCATCAACAACCAAACTGTCACTGAAACAGGAAGAAATTGTACAGCCCGAGAATCTAAGGCTGCTTCACAATATTTTTCATACCTAAAATAACCATAGAAACCGTTGTACTTCCATAATTGTTTCACTTAATATACAAAGAAATTAAAACGACAATATAGAGTTAGACGAACCATACCAAACCGGGCAGTTCAGGCCGTATCAAACAAATCAGTCAAGAACTGGGATGGTTCGTGCAATGCGCATGGTCTGACACTTACTAACCCAACACTCCCCCCCCCAACCCAACCACCCCAAGGTCCTGAACCCTTCAAAAAAAACCCTTCTGCCATGATGGGAGATTCAAAGCTCCATGATACGCAACACCAAAAGCCACCAATGATGGCTAATCAACCCAGACAACAACTCTGACTCTCACTCCTGTGTGGCAGCACAGGCATGGCCCTCTCTCTTTCTCCCTCCCTCTCCTCCTCCCTCTCCCCTATGTCCCTTCTTCTGTCCAACCCCTGGTTCTCCTGGGCTTAGGGTTAGGGGTTTCCCTCCCTCTCCCTCCCTCTCTTCTTCTCCTTCTCCACCTCCCTCTCCAATAAAAAGATTTGTCAGAACTTTTGGTGCCTCAATGAAGTACAAATTTTGATCATTAAAAGGCAATGCAGAATCGGATTTGAGAGAAGATTTTTCCATCAAGGGTCATCTAGCGTAAAAAAGCAAATAAGCATATTTCCTTCTTCACAAAAATGTCGATGGATAAACATCAAATCAAAACTGCTCAGAGATGGAGAATTGAAGGGCCATTGGTTCTTTAAGAGCTGTCAAACATCAAAATAATTTATCTAAACAAAGAATTAGGTGCCTATGTGAACATATAAGGTCTCAAAATATTGAGTCTTGGAGCTTGGAGAAGAATTTTGGAAAGGGTTAATTTAAGACTTTGTAGGTAGGATGACTTGGAAGTAATGTTTAAATCCTGCTTGTTTGTTTGATTGAACTTCTAAGCAACGTTATAGACCCATAACGGTATGAGAATTTTTAATGATGTAAATGCTTTGGTAAGATGAGTTAAAGTGGCTTCCAAGTTTCATTACCCTTATCCTTAAAATGGAGGTATTGGAGTACATCAAATACCATTGACCAATTACTCTGTAAATCAGGTTTATACGATCAACATAAAGGTTTTGAATTGTTCAGTTTAAACTTATAATTTGCCTTTAAGGGGAATAAAACAAATCCTTTTGTAAACAAAAAGATTTGCCTCTGTAGTTTAAATAAAACAGGTCATCCCTTAAAAGATAAACATACCCTTATACTTCACCTGTATTTTTATTTCATAAAAACTACCCCACTAGATCTGAATTTACAAAGATAGGCTCATAAACCGAATAGTCTTCCATCATAGCCCAAAAGCAATAGCATCCTGATAAAATACTCTCCATTATATTCCATATGTCTCCCCTTCATAGCCCACCCCTTAAGTTTGTATATAAATTCAACACCAATTGAAGATTATCGCTTACTATTAAAAATGGAGGTAAAAAAATTTAGTAGACATAAGATGTCCCGCTAACCGAGCTAACATAACAAGGTTGTTGCACAAAATACCTTTTGAAAGGTGAACAAATAAAGTTGTCACCTCTTCCACAATAGCCTTAGGATCAAAGCACAGCTAAACAATTAATTTGACAACAAATATATAAGAAATACTTCACAAATCCAATTAAAAAAGTTCACCATACCTTTCACCAACAATTGCAGCCTGACATATATAAATAATCATCAACTCTTATAATGCTATCTGTCATCTAGATGGCCGTGTTGAAATTGTGAGACAAGGTTTTATTTAGCATAAAAATGCCATCTGTGTAGGACGATCTAGTTTCTTTAGGAATATCATGATTACTAGGCAAATATAACCTCCTAGGCTTGACAAGAGTAACACGTACATGCATCAAATTTCAATAACATTAAAAAACATCGATAGAACAAATGTTAGCTTTGACAACTTTTCAGCAATAGCAACAATGAAAAACAAAATTTGTAGGCATCCACATATGTTTCTACTCGTGAGCTTTTCTTTCTCCATGAAACACCTCCACACTCACATCCCCTTCCACTCCACATCCATCATATCCCCCCCTTTGATCATGCTCAAACTATATAAAAACCTAAATAGAGATTGGATGATCTATGAACAAGAATAATCGCAGATGCCTCGGCTTCAAAGAACCATAAAGAAGCCCTCCAACCATATAACATCTCCATTTTTCACCCTACCACCAGTCCGATTTTAACCCTTCAATGGAGCCAAACACTGGCAGACCTCTTAAAATTGAATCCAGAATCAGTAATCATATGCCAATAACTGGGGCAAGAAAAAAAGAAAAGAAAGCGGCATATACCCACTCGTCTGGGAAACATTTCTAATAATTAAAGAATCCCCCAAACAGGCAATTTTTCTAATCATTCTATCCATCAGACCTCAGAAAATCAAGCAATTCAAAACTCATAGTCCGACATCCTCTCGGCGGTTCCAGGACAGAAAAGAACGACAATTCAACTAATTCAAGAAGCTAGGAACCCATCAGCTCGCAGAAACACTTCCCGACCACAGCAAATCCAGAAAGAAAGAAAAAAGAAAAGAAAGAAAAGAACAATGAATGAGAACAAGAACAAGAACGAAAAGCGCTAAAGAAGCAGAAGAAAGAAGAACTTGTTGCATATGGCGGAATGGAATGAGGTGAGATTGGGAGGAGACGGCAAGAATACCGGGAGGGAATCGATGCGCCGGCTTTCCACCAGATTGGCGAAGTTGCCGTCGGGAAGCTCCACGACTCCATCAGCCGCGAAGCGAGGGCAGAGATGGCGGTGGGAATCCCTAACCCTAGCTCTTCCTCTCCTTCACAAACGAGGGAGAGGGCCTTCTTCTCTCCGTAACCCTGTCGCTTTCCTTTTTATTTTTCATTTTAGGTCGGTTTGGGCGCGGTGGGGAAGAAGAGAAGGGAAGAGAAGCGAGATGGGGACACGATGCCAGACTCCGGGCTGACGCCAGTGGTTTGTTCTCATCTATCCTCACAACCCCCGAGTTGGTACGATCGAGCCCTCTCTTGAAGCGGCCCACCGGATACGATACCAACCCGGTGGTAGCGGACCTTTCATCCGTTACTTTACATCCAAAATTTTCATCATGTCACCAAATTTTCACCCTGTTTCTCCTCTTGTGCATTTGCACCATAGTCTTCAAAACAGTAACATAATATACAATTTCGATAACCCGAAACTCTTGTTCAAATATCTCTACAGCAAAAGAGCAGATTCTGCCTCTAATATTTACAAAAATGTCATAGGACCAGGCAACTTAATGGGACCAATCTGCAAAATTGCAAAGGAGCTGCTTGACTGCAAACCATTAGTTAAATTCATGAACCAAATCACCATGGACTATGGCTGTTTACCTTCTTTGTTTCTCTTGCCTTATCAAGGCACCTCCATCAGCTATTTTAAGATGTCATATATACACGCTCTGTGACCCTCTTTGAGTCCACTCCAACATCTGAGTTCCAAATTTCACATCAGATGATGCTACAGCAAGACTGATATGAAGCAATAGTTGCAATGGTCATGCGTGGCAGCAAACAAGTTAAAATTCTGTAAAGAAAATAATGATCAACATTGACTGAACAAAAGAAGAAAGCTCACATGACATCACAATTCGTGTAACAAACCATCTTCTTTCTTTGTATAACCCTCCGCCCAGTCCTGGATTCTTTGCTGGAGGTTCTGTGAACAAAAAGAACCCAATAGGTAAGCTTTAGTTTCTTAAAATCAAGAGAGTTGATACGTATGGTGAATAATATCTTTCACGTCTTTGTATATATAAATGGTATGTGAATATGATGGCACAGAAAATAATATGAAATCAACGCACTAATTGTGGATGAAGTACAAAATAGCCACACCTTCAATTCTTCACGCAGCAAGCAGAAAACCTTCTCCATCTGCTTTTGCTTCTGAATCGACACATATATATATATATATAAGGCTTAGGTTTGCATTTGTTTAGGAGAGGGCTATTCTCCATATTGCCCATAAATCTTATCCCAAAAAAATAATAAACCTGTACTTAACATATATACATTATATAAATACAAATACAGAAACTTACCTTAAAAATAGAAAGCAAAGAAATTGAAAGTACACTCGATTCCAAACTTTCTTGTTAAAATTTAAAAGTCTCGTAGTCAAATTTATACTTTCATCATCATCATCAATAATATATATAAACCTTATGCTTCTTTTGCTTTTTTTTTTTTTTGATCACTGGAAATACTCAAAAAAATAATTTTTTTGACTAAAAATATGATAAACAATTGTAAAAAAAATTTTAAAAAAAAATATAGGAAGCTTGTTGTAATCGTATAAAATTATCCAAAATCTCTAAAGCAGCCATTATAGCCATACATTTTGCTTCGACTATATTCACATAGGATAATTAATAAGAGAATCTAATTTCAATAATATAATGAACTTCTTTTTTCCATACTTCTCCTTACTTAGTCATATGATCAATTAAAAATTATGAAGGAATGGATTGGTTTGGTAAATGCTCATAGATTTGCACTCAATTTATTAGGCGCATCATCAATTCCGTCCAAAATAAACATCTACTGTTTTTTCAGAACTTCATTCAAAGGATCAATTATCCCTAATCATATTGAGCTACAACTAAAGGAAAGTCCTCATTGGCAAACTTGAAAACCTTGATTGAAGTTTGCTGGATGTGTGAAATAATCGACCACATGATTCTCTTCCCATAAATTAATACATGACAACGGGAGGAGAAGAATAATGTGGAATAGAGCAATTTAATATTTCTCAAAGGTAGATGCTGTGAACGGCCGTTACAATTACTCTAATCAAACACCGCTTTTGAGTCCCCTTCCAACAGAATTTTGCCATTCTGAAGCATATTGACAGCAATTTTCTGCCCATAAACTCAGATATAGGAACAGAGGTCGCATGGATAAAAATTGCCACACCTTGTAGAACTCGTCCCGTGTGATTTCAAATATCAAATAACAACACCAGCAGCCGCATCATTTGGCCCAACTGAACCATTGAAATTAACTTTAATAAAATCTGGTTGCGGGAGTTTCCGGACAACAATGGTGGTACTTTAAAACGAAGAACCTCAACCTTATTTGCCACTTTATGTCTCCCACTAAGCTCTCCGGTGGACTTCTCTCACATTTTATAACATGGTGGAGACTAGTTAATGAACTTTTCCTAATAGATAATATTGGGGTAGATCCTTGTCGCTTAACGATAAACCTTCTCATCTTCAAGCCGATTAAAAGAGCTACACCGACTAAGCTACTATCATTCGATCCGACTCGAATTGACGAATTCTGCTCGATAAGATCTACGCCAGCCATTGTCGTGGACGCCCGGCCAACTAAAGGCATCATACTCCTAATCGGCACTAAGCTGACTAGGTCTAACATACCATCCATGGCCCACTACGCCGAATAATGCTTGGCCTGTAACCGATTTCATGCTCTGTGTATGGCCGATTATACCATTGGACAGCAGGGCACCATCTCCCCACGACTTTATCTTGTCAACTCCGACAACACGAGCCCCGACTAGCTGAGCAAGGAACATGGCCACCATGCCATTCTAATAGATCACATCAAGGTCATATCACTCAGACGGCATACTCTGGCCGACTAGTTGCACGTCATGATGGGATGCCATGAATTCATTAAATATGTCCGCAGAGTCATTTATTACAACCTACGTGCGGTAGCATCCGTCGCTATGTGCGCGCCGAATAGAAGACACATCCATTGTCAATATTTAAAAACGCCCACGTGACACCATGCGGTATCGTATGACAGGACATGATTGATATGATTACCTATCTTTTCACCATCTACTTTGCTCCCTCTATAAATAGAGATAAACGGAGACTCCTCTAAGTACGCACACTATTTGCAATCCAGAAACTCTATCGCTCTTTCCCCTCAAGCCATCTCACTGACTTGAGTGTCAGAGGGTCCTCATCGGAGCCACCTCTGGTGGGACTTCCTTTGCAGGTTTTCACCTTTCTTGGCGTCGAGCGGAGACCAGCTTCACCGTACACCGGCAACCCCTCGCTCTCGTCTTTGGCCTTGATTGTGTGCACCTTCTCCGGTGACGGCACATCATCTTTCGGTGTCTCAGTGCAGCATATCTAGGTATAGTAGCTAGATGGCTCCAGGCTAACTACCAAAATCGAAGAAAAGCTACAACAGTTTGGCACGCCAGGTAGGGAGGCAATCGAGCAGAGAATTTTCTCTCTCAAGGACCTCCATGGCCAAGATGAGAGTGCAAAATGCTTCAGCAAACTCTGCTCGACGTTCATCCTGACGTGACGCACCTCCGATGACTCTCGAAGAATTGAGTGCTTCACGACCGTCAATGACGGCAAATCCTGAGTTCGCTGCCCTCGTGCAGCAAGTGAGAAATCTAACGGTGGCTGTCCATGGTCTCCAACAATAACAATAGTGGCAGCAACAATCATCGGAAGAGATTGCACCGCATGATGCACCTTCCAGGCACAGTCACCGATCGCAATCTCCAACCCACCACCCTATACAATGCTTCTGTCATGCAAGTTCTCGACCCACCCGACGATCACCACATCCAAACTCTCGACGTGCTTTATATGCGGACTCCGGCGATTGCCGATCTCATTCCCCTCGTCGAGCTTCGCACAAAGGGAAGAGGCCGTGATCTCCGCCGAAATCTTCTTCTTCTGAGGAAGGCTCCACCCAACCTACTCACAGCATCCCGACGTGTCGCAACAATGGTTGGATGAGTACGATCGAAAGCTGAAGGAGTTGGATCATTGGATGGAACAGCTCCAAGCAAACCATCGGGACCCCAACAATGAATTCGGCATTAGTACAAGTTTGCCTTTCTCTCATCGAATTCTTGACAAACCGATTTCAAGTCGGTTCAAAATACCACAGATTGAGCCGTATGATGGGTCCACCGACCCACTCGACCATCTCGAGAGCTACAAAGCTCTCATGCTCTTATAGGAGGCATCCGACGTCCTCTTCTATATTGCCTTTTCGATTATGCTCTGAAAAACCATGCCGCATGATACTCCGGACTTCAACCAGGAAGTATTAACTCCTTTGAGCAATTCAAGTAGTTGCTCGTGACACAGTTCGATACCAACCGGACAGTATCATGGACCATCGATAGCCTTTTCTCCATCAGACAGCAGGATAGGGAATCTCTATGCAATTTTGTAGCACGTTTCAATACACCACCTTGGAGGTTAAGGACCTCGATGAATCAACAACAATCGCAGCCATGAAGCGAGGACTGCGAAGCTCCAAGTTCACCTACTCTTTGAATAAGATGCTTCCTCGATCCTACGTCGAACTCCTCGAGCACGCACAGAAGTACATCCATGTCGAGGAGGCTAGGTTCACCGATGTGAGTTTGAGGGCATGGATCGGAAGAAGAAGGCGAGGAAGGAGGGGATCTCTAGGGAGCCTAGTTGGGTCCGCACTGAGAAGGAGACTCCACCTCCCCAATCAAATCCAAAGCCCAAGAATCCCATCACTAGGTACAACTCCTACACTCCTTTAACTATTCCTCGTGCGCAGATCCTCATGAAAATTGAAGGAGAGAACTTCCTTCGATGATCCTAACCGATAAGATCAAAGCCTGCATCTCGTGATCGAAAGCATTACTGTCGGTTCCGTCACGATCATGGTCACAATACTGAAGAGTGCCACTAATTGAAAATAAGATTGAAGACCTGATCAGGTGGGGTATCTCGAAATGTACGTACGAGAGCGATCTGTGCAGCTGCCTTCCGATCCACCACCACGGTCTTGACTTGAGGAAAGAATCATACTCAACCTACGGCGAGCGTGATCAACATGATCTCAGCAAGATGGTGACTCTGGGAGACAGACAATTTTGAAAATACCTCAAAGTGCCAGTGAATTAAGAATAACATCATCTTTATTGAAGCAGATCTGTAAGGAGTCTAGACTCCCCACAATGATGCTGTAGTTGTATTAATGACGATAGCCAACTACGATGTAAAACGATGTCTAGTTGATAATAAAAATTCTACTGATGCGATTTTCTATGATTACCTCTCCTGAATGAGACTATCCTCTAATCTCATCAAACCAGTCAATGTACCTTTAGTCGGCTTCACAAGTGACTTGATCAAGGTAGAAGGTGAGATAGAACTCCCTCTTACGGTCAGACAACCACCTCGACAGTCGATTGTGCGTCTCAACTTTTTGTAGCCCGGATCCCATCCACCTACAATATCATCTTGGGTGGCCCAGACTAAACGCGCTTCGAGCAATCGCCTCCACATACTATCTGCTTGTGCACTTTCCGATAAGGAAAGGAACTGGTGAGATGCGAGAAGATCAGCATCTAGCCTGACAATGTTACTTAACTAGCCTTTAAGGAACAAGGCCAGCTAAAACTCTCCTCATCAATGACAAACTGGATCAAAGAGAGGAAGAAAGCCGTGGAGAGACTGCGGAACAACTCGTCTCTGTGCCCCTCAATGGTGATGACCCGACTAGGACCATTCAAGTCAGATCTTCATTGAGCGACGAATTATGATCGAATCTCATCGACTTTCTAAGAAAGAATACTGACGTCTTCACCTGGTCTGCATCTGACATGCTAAGCATCCCTCCAGAGGTCATCATCCACCGACTTAATGTCGATCCCGACTACAAACCGATGAGCAAAAGAAAGAAGCTTCGCTCCTGAGTGACAGAAGGCCATCGACGAAGAAATTGATCAATTGCTGGCAACCAACTTCATCCACGAGGCAACCTACCCGGATTGGCTCGCGAATGTCATGATGATAAAGAAGGCAAATGGTAAATGGCAGATTTGTATCGATTATACTGACTTGAATAAGGCTTGTCCTAAAGATAGCTTTTCACTTCTACGAATTGATCAGCTGTCGACGTGACATCCGGCCATCAGCTACTCAGCTTCATGGATGCTTTCTCCAACTTCAACCAGATCTGGATGGCATCCGAAGTGAGGAGAAAATGATATTTATCACTGATAAGGGTCTCTACTACTACAAAATTATGCCATTCGGTCTAAAAAATGACGGAGCTACATGTCAAAGGCTGGTCAACAAAATCTTCAAAGATCAGATCAGACGTAACATGGAGGTCTATGTCGACGACATACTTATAAAAATACTAAAACTATCCTTCATATCGATGACTTGGTGGAAGCTTTCGACGCTCTGAGAAAATATCAGATGAAGCTAAACCCGACTAAGTGCGCCTTCGACGTTACGTCGGAGAAGTTTCTCGATTTTATGGTGATGAAATGAGGCATCGAGGTCAATCTCGAGAAAATCAAGATGATCTTTGACATGAAGCCTCTAACTTCTCGATGGGACATTCGAAGATTGGCGGGATGCATCGCATCCTTAAGCCGATTCATCTCTAGGTCCATAGAGTGATGCCTTCTCTTCTTCAAGATCCTCAAGTAGATGAAAGACTTCACCTAGATGGAAAAGTGTCAAAAGGCCTTCGATGACTTGAAGCAATACCTTAGCTCTCCCCCACTCCTGACAAAACCCAGCACCGACGATGAATTACTCATGTACGTAGCAATAACTTCTGAAACTGTCAGCTCGATATTGGTCCAAGAAGAAGGCAAAACACAGAAGCCCATTTACTATATCAACCAGGTGCAGCACGATGCCGAAATAAGATACTCTCACATTGAAAAAGTCGTATTTACAATCATAACAACTATTCGCTGACTACGACCCTACTTCCAAGCTCATTTAGTAAAAGTCTTGACCGACCTTCCCCTAAGGACTCTACTTCAACGATCAGATACCTCGGGGAGAATGGCCAAGTGGGCGGTCGAACTCACTGAGTTCGACCTTTCTTTTGTTCCAAGATCTTCGATGAAGGCCTAAATTCTCGCCTACTTCATCATCGAGTGTACTCCAACCAATGACGGTCAAGTCGAAGACCACTCCCGAGAAGACACTCAAGAATTAGTATGGATTTTACATGTGGATAGAGCTTCAAACAATACACAAGGATATGGCACGGGCTTGATTCTAACCAACATCGATGGGATGGTGACCAAGTATGCCCTACGGTTCGATTTCAAAATTTCAAACAATCAAGCGGAGTATGAAGCCCTAATAGCGGGACTAAAGATCGCCAGAGATCTCGATGTGAAATGCTTGCAGGTGTTCACTGACTCGCAATTCATCGTCGAACAATCTCGAGAAGAATATGCGGTCCAAGATCCTATTCTCTCCATGTATCTATCAAAGCTCAAGTCTCTACTACCACATTTGACTATTTTGAGATCTTCCATATCCCTCGTTCGGAGAATGTCCGAGCTAATTCTTATCTTATCTCGCCACCTCTAGTTGTGGCGAATTTGAAAAATTTTATCGAACATCTCGAGGGCCCAAGTATCAACTCAAAAGAGGAAGTTCATCAAGTTCAAGTCGGGCATAAACCAAGTTGGATCGACCCATTCATCAACTACTTGACAGATGGAACCCTTCTGGCTGATCCTGCTAAGACAGCTAGCTAAAGAGATTGGCGACTCGATACATGATCATTAACGATCGGTTCTATAGAAAGTCTGCATCCTTACTCCTGCTCAAGTGTCTCCGATCTTTCGAGGCTGACTACGCTCTCTGGAAGGTCCACGAAGGTATCTGTAGTAATCACTTGGGGGACAAGTCGCTATCTTACAAAGTTCTCCGACAAGGATACTACTGGCCGACTATGCAGAACGATGCCTACGACTTAATGCAGAAATGCGACCAATGTCAAAAGTTCACCAACATTCAAAGACTCCCGTCCAATCATCTTACAATCGTTTTAGTACCTTGGCCATTTGACCAATGGGGAGTCGATATACTCGGTCTATTCCCTTCTGCGAATGGACGGAGAAGATTTCTCATAATGGACATCGACTACTTCACTAAATGGATGGAAATCGAGCCACTGAAGCAAATAACGGAGCGAAAGACCACCAATTTCTTATGAAAATCTATCATCTACCGATTCGGTCTATCTCGAGTAATCATCACCGACAATAGTCGATAGTTCAACAACATCAAGTTTGAAGAATTTTGTATGAAGTACCATATCATTCATAAGCTTACTTTAGTCGGGCATCCATAATCCAATGGAGAAGCTGAGATAACCAACAGGATAATTCTACAAGACCTGAAAGTGAGAATCGATCAAGCCAAAAGAAGTTGAGCCGATGAACTCTATAGCATCCTGTGGTCTTACTGAACGACTTCTCAAATTCCAATAAAAGAAACTCTATTTAAGTTGGCATTTGGGACAAAAGCTATAATCTTAGTCAAAATTGGTCTACCTTCAACTCGAATGGAACACTATGACGAATCCACCAACTCAGAGCCACCCTGAATCTGCTCGAGAAAATCTGTAGACAAGCTCAACTAATGATAGCATCCTACCAACAGAGGATTGCTCGATTGTACAACTCCCGAGTCAAACCAAAGATCTTCCGAGTAGAAGACTTAATCCTTAGAAGAGCTGAAATCTCCAAACCGATCGAGCGAGGAAAACTATCTCCAAATTGAGAAGGTCCCTACAAGATCTTAGTGGTTTTGCGACCAGAGGCCTACAGAATCGAGAACCTGAACAGCACGGAGATCCCTCGAACCTGAAATACCGAGAATCTATGGATGTACTATCAATAAAAAAATCTTCTTCCCTGCAATTCTATGCCCGATTGTTCAAGTACTCAAAAATCTACAACTTAACTACTCTCTGGTCGGCTAGTATTCGACTAAGCATTAGTCGGCTGATACTCGATTGACGAAGCAGGGGTGGGCCCATTTTTACACGGATGTGTCTATCAACCGCGAGCGTGCCTGCTAAGGCTCAAGAGCCATAGCGTTCGGTAGAATACGAGATCTAGGCAAAATCATTGCATTATTCGGCTAATATCCGATTAACGGAACCTTGAGATCCAACATCCGATGGCATAACTGTCCGAGTACCTACAAGCCCGATAGGTTCAATAAGCCACAGGGCCATAACACCTGACGAAACAAATGTGGTGTTCGGCTAATAACCGGACATCGGAGCTGTGAGGTATGGCAACCGCAAACATATTCACAACGGTCCAAAGGCCGTGAGTACAGAAGTTGCATTTTGCCATAACATCTAATGAAAACAAATTATGGTAAGTCGACTCAACACCGACTGGCCAAGGATCCACTGATCCTAAACAAAAATCTCCTCTAAATTTTTACTAAGCGAAAGAATCTACGGTGAATGGTCTATGACTATGACTTCAATCTGATCGAGTTCGCCTACAAAAACTGACTACATGACAGAATTTTCTCAAGTCCATTAGTTCGGCTATAACCTACTCAATTTGCTGCTTCCTACCGACTACTTTACTTTCTTGCCGGCTATATTACATAGTCAATTTTGCAGAAAGATAAGTAAATAAACAAAGAAAGAAAGCATGCATGCATGCAAGTCAAGCCGTACAACTCAAAAATTGGAAGAGAAGATCATTTCATTAAAAGGAATTTATTACAGAGTTAGAGCAAGACAAAAAGTTACAAGACAGAAGATCGAAAAGCAAAAGAGTACAAAAGAAATCCAAGAAGTAGACTGGGGATGGTCCTCCTTGGCCTTTGCTTCCTCGTCGTTCGACTCATCCGATTCCTTGTCGGCTTGTATCATGCTCAAATTTAGCTTGGGCGTGAGACAGCGCACCTGCTTCCTACATTCCATGAATCCGAGCTGGTATGCATCTAAGCCGGCATTGGCAAGCTCCTCCTCATACTCCTTTGAATTTTGAAACTTGATCAGTGCTTGAAAAGCAGCTTCCTGAGCCCGAGTCTCTACCGCCACCAATTTCTTCTTCAACTCGACAGTAGCCTTCTCGACCTCCTTGGCAGTCTTTTCAGCCTCCTAAGCAGCATTCTCGGCCTCCTCAGCCACCTTCTCGATCTTCTGCTTCTTCTCCCTCTCCCCGATGAGGGTGCTCTCAGCCGACTTCATCTCTTTCTGATAGTCGGCCTTCAACCTGCCAAACTCCTCCTTTCTTTCTCCTACCGGATCACTGAGTTCGTCAATTCAACCTCCAGTAGGGCAATCTTCCTTTATTTTCCTTCCTGCTCCTCGACAACCTAGAGGAGCTCATTAACGACCTCGACCCGGCCCGAGCAGTCTGGGCCTGGTCGTCCAATTGGGCGTTGAGTCGAGCGAATCCAATCACCCCTCTGCTAAGATAGTTACGTCATGGATCATCTGCAAAATAGAAAAAGCGACTAAGTAATCTACTCGACCAATAGCTATTCAGGAGTTAAACCGAATAAGAAAAAGCTGAAGACTTACCCTGATCAACGATGTGTAGCCACCCGACTGAATCTCCCCGATTGGGCATGCCTTCCTTATTTCCCAATTGGTGGGAAGCATGACCATCCTTGCCAACTCCTCAGCAAGTCGGCGGTTGCAGAGAACCTGATCGGTTACCTTGAAGTGCATCTCGATTGCGATTGTGACTTCTTCAAAAAGAGCATCCGCACCATAGTCGGCCGTGTAGATGGGGGTACTCTCCTCAACATGGGCCTTTCCCTTATCGGCACCTTCTCGACTAGGTGCTTGGCTTCTTGTGGTCCCAGCTTGGACTGGGAGAGCTTGGACCACCTTCGGCTTCACCGACGGCTCGACAACAACGATGTCGTCATCGGCAGGAGAAGGAGAAGGGACCACAATCGTGACCTCCGACGAAGAAGAACGCTCCAAGGGTGGTGGTCGGGGCGGCGATGGTGGCTGCGTACTCCTCGGTACCTGAGGATAGGGCTGGAAGCAGGCTCGGGCCAGCCCGAGGCCCATCGGTCGGGCTAGCTTCAGATCGAGCTTCGGACTTGGCTTGAAACCATCCAGACCAAGCTCGGGCTAATAAAATAGGGCCCATTTAATTTCGGATCGAGCTCGGGCTCGAAATTGAGCCCGATTAGAGACCCAATTCCAACTCGAGCTGCGTTTGGTTCAACCCGATTAACAGCCAGAGTCTTTTTTCCAGGAGAAGATGAAAAACCCTTAGCAGCCCTCCCCCCTCTCTCCATGACTCCATTCCTTCGCAAAATCTAATCGAAAAACCCTTCTTTCCCAGTTAAGAGCCCTGAGCGGCTGTCGGTTGAGCCCATCGCCTCGATGCCTCTTCAGACTTCCGCTCTTCCCTCTTCTTCTTCTCTTCTCTGTCTTCAGTTCTTCCCCATCGAAGTCGTTCGTCACTGTCGTCGGTCGAAGTCGTCTTCTGTCGAAGTAGATGTTCTGTCCCTAGTCCGTGTTCTATCCACCGACTGCCATCATCGTCTTCTCCCATCATCGACAGATCTTTCGTCTTCCCTATTTGGCATGTTCTATCCCTGCTCCGTGACATCGATCCTCCATCTTCCCTCATCGTCATCGTCGTTTCCTGTCTTTGGCCATCACTGTTCGTCATTTTGGGTAAGGATCCTCCGAATCCCTTTCCTCCGGATCCTGTTCTCTATTTTTTTTCCTCTCTAAAGTTTTAAAGTTTATTGCCAGAGAGCAGAGGCTTCAACACTGTGCTGCCGTGGCCGTGCTGCCATGCTGGGAGCTAGGCTTCAACACCTTGCCGGAGCCAAGGCCCAAGGTCAGACCTCCATACTTTTAATCCTATTAACCCTTAAACCCATCCTCTTCGGCTCTTCCTCTTCTCTTCACTCTTCTGTCTCCTGACTTTCTCAATTCCCCATCGAAGTCTCGAAGTCGAACAGGCTGAAAAGCCCTAGCTTGGCCCTCCCTAGTCCGTCTTCCATCCATCGACCGACGATCGCCATCATCGTCTCCTAGGTTCACCGTGCTGGGCAGCTGGGAGCTTGGGCTTTAACACCTTGTCAAAGCCAAGGTTAGATCTCCATCCATCGTGCCTCTAGCCTCCCATGTTTTGGTCTTTTTCGATATCATTATGTCATATTGATCATAATTAATCGCCTGTTTTAGCATACTAATCATGCTAAAAGCCTCTCCTGTTTTGGTCGCATTATGCATGATTCTTTTGTTGTAATTGATCATTTATTCATTTTAAGCTTTTAGCTAATCGCCTGTTTTAGCATTGTTGGGTATAAAATACCCCCAGCCGAAGTTCGTAAGAGGCCGATCCTCCCGGAACTCTTCCAACTTCCGACTTTGTGCGACATCTTTCTGGACTTCTCCAGCAGCCGAGCTTCTACAAGTGTCGATCGAACTCACCCGACGGACGAACTCCCACAACACCTTCTACAAGTGTCGACCGAACTCCTCCGACAGACGAACTCCTACCGCACCCTCCGGACTTCTCCAATGATAAGTTCCTTCAGTCGTCTATCGGACTGCTCCAAGTACTCCCTGGGCTCCACTATCAGCCGACCTTTTACAGCGATCGACTATTATCCAAGCTACTTCCAGACTTCCTTCCGTCCGAGCTTCCATAACGCTCTCCTGTGATTGACTATTCTCTGAATCTCTTCCAGACTTCTTCCAACCACAATCGACTCTAATCCGAACTTCCTCCAGACTTTGTCAACGGTCGAGCTTCCCCAACAGCAGATTTCTGCAGCGACTAGACTCCATCCAAATTTCTACGATGGTCGACCGCCTTCTGAATTTCATCC
>KE505013.1:261026-273058 GCA_000441515.1 Elaeis oleifera | reverse complement strand
AACCAGGGGAGCTCAGCGATGGAGCGGGAGGAGAAGTTCGATTACCTTGTTTGAGCTGTTGCCTTACCTCATTTTATAGTGGGAGGCAGTATGGTTCCGCCGTCCGTGATGTAGACAACTGTGGAGCTGTCAAATCGTCCTGGACTGTCACATCGCCGGAGGTTGCCATGTCGTCGATGGATTGACGGGTCCTAGGAATTAATTGGCATCATTGGCAGGATAATCCCTCAGGTTCTTGACAGAGTAAGACCCCCTAGCGGTCGTACGACGTGTCCTTGATAGGACTGCAGCCCATGCCGGTCGTTCGGCAGTCGTGAAGGGCTGGTCGACGGTATGTCGGAACTCGGATGGCGGCTCCAGAGGGTCTGTAGAAGTCGGACGCTAGTTGTTCAACCCGACGGAGAATCGGTGTTGTCCCACCCGATATGGAATCGGCCCTCGGACGGTCGGAGTCGGCGTCAGGATCAGTCAGTATATCTCAACACAGCCAAACAGCTAATCAAACACAGAACATCTTGGATTTTGTCAGACACAAGAACAATCGAAAAGAAACAAGAATTTCTGGAAAATATTCATGAATCATGCCAAGATCACACTTAATCATATTTCGCTATTCCTTATGAATCAAAAGCAATATTAAAACAAGATCTTCATTCAAACTTGAAGCAGTATCTATTGATCAAATTGCCAGTGCAAACCAGCAACATCGATCTAACCGCTGAACCACTCAAGGCCAACACCACAGAGGGGATATGCTGCGGACCATGCGAGAACACCAATTTCTTGCCTTACATATCACCATGATATAACAAGACATGACAATCGGCGGTAGACACAGATAGATCATCGAAATAGATCGCAGCAGATGCAATCGTGGAAGCAAAAGTGGCACTCATCCAAAAGTCTTTATAGAACAATGCATGGGAAGTTCCCTAGTTCAAGCCCTTGGTCATTCACTCCACAAATATCCAGCGGGCCTTCCAGCAGGGTCCAATCATCCCATGCACCTCGCACTAGCTCAAAAACAGAACCATCCCCATCGGATCGCCACCCAGACCACCCATGCATCCATGCAACCATTCTTCATCTAGAACGGTCTCCAACGAAGGCAAACGATACAGTCTCCACGTCAAAAAAGAACAGAAAAGAGATCACCATGTTCCCAGGAAATCATGAACGAGATTCAAGGTAAATCACAAGCTCTAGAGGGCATATAAAAGACAGGCTGCGGCCCCGCGCACGCGCGCACCCGCCCGCCCTTCCGGAAGCCACCGCCACACGCGCGCGGACTGCCTGAAGGCCTCCATCATGGCCTTTCGGTCAAAAGGAACTGCTCCCACTCTCCTTCCGTCACTCATAGACCCAGCACACGCACGAGCACACAAAGACACTATACGACTGCTTTATTGGACCATCATCCTCCCTTCTCCGGGTCTTCCCCCACCATCAAAAGCCCGCGGACACACACAGAGAGCGGACTCACATCCCCGCAAATAAGTGCTCTGGAGTGCTGATTCCCACCTTCAATCATTGGAGACGTGTGGAGAAAACCCGTTGGCTTCTCTCTCTTTCCGTTTGGACCCCAACGGGTGCAATCCATATCCTCCCCATTTGCCCGTCTCTCTCCCTCATTATGCATGAGGAGAGAAAAAAGCCCATCCTACTGTTTCTACTTTTGCTAATAACACACACACACAAACACAACCACATACATATATAGCGCTAGCTACCGCTAAAGGTGGGGCTACTGCTGATGCTGTTGCTACAGTAGAGTAGCACCCAGAGCCTTGGTTTCAGCTTGAGGGTCATGAGATAGCGAATGGCTTCGTCGAGGATGGTAGCCACGTCTTTGCTCTTTCCGCCTGGAATAATTCTTCGCAGCACGCCGACTGTCTCTTGTATCCTCGCCCTCTTCAGCCGCTTGTTTCCATCCTTCGAGTCATGGCGTGTTTCTAGCTCTTCGTCTATCAGTCCCCTTTTCTCGCCACCCCTCACGCAGCTCGACTCGGCATCGTCTCTGGTATCTTTGTTCCTACCGTCTGCGTGCAAGTCATGGTAGTGGTCAGCTACTGCCACCGCGGAGCTTGCGGTGTCCACGAGCGATGCGTCGAGTTCCACATCAACTCTTCTTCTCTTGGCAGGGACGGTAGAGCTAGCAATCTCTTCGGCACTCACCGCCGTCATCTCGACCGGGAAGTGCCCCGTGCTGGCTTCTTCTTCCTTGTGGTCATCGTCGGAGTCCGAGTACAGAAGTGCATCGATCTCTTCAGTGTCTTCGTGCATCTCCTCGCCGCCATCCCCATCGGAAACATTGGTTCTTTGCTCCCCTGCTGGTCCGGGCCTGGATTCAGGGGACCTGGACTCATAAACAGAGCGCCCGATGAGCTGAAGATTAAGTTCGTTTGATCCCCCGAGTGATCGAAAACAAGGAATCTCTTCTCAGGATTAGTGAATTCCGGCAGTCCAAAAGCATGGATCGAGGGCGGGATCAATGCTGGTGTCTTCTCAAGGGATTTGTGCGCTTGAAACCCAGAGAAGGGGTGGCAGTATTGCCAGAGAAGGCACACCCATAAGGGTTGAAGTAAGTTGGAAACACCGCAGAATTGGTGTTCACATCGGGTTGCCGGAGAGTACTCACACAGTTCGAGTTACCAAATCGCCAGGGTGAGTGCAGCAAGTGGATCCAAGGATCAAAGTCCTTCCCCATCGACAAAATGAACAAAGCAATCACCTAAAACACCACTTTGGATATAAACACCAATCAATCAGAAGAGTATATAAAACAACACAACGATTAAACTAAGTCAACTGAAGAAAGCATGAATTACCAGGCAGAAATCAGCTAAGATTGAATGTCTTATCCACAATAATCTCTTCCAGAACCGTAAATTTCCAGCTTTATTGATGAAGCGGACGAGAGGAAGCTAATCTACGTAACGGGCTTCAGGAGGTGGCGGAAGTACTGGGCCTGACAAAATGGAAGGATTAGATTCTTACGAATTAAGGAAGGCCAAAGACTTCAGCTTTGATATTTGAACTCAGAATCGTCTTTTATCCTTTTTTTTCCTTCTTCTTCTTCTTATCTTTTACCTGGCAATCCTGTAATGGCTGGAAGCAAGCTATGATCCTAACGATTATGGTGGCGCTACCGGCGATCCCATTCTCATGTTTCAATGCTCGGAATCTCGTCTGCGTCGCTGCTTGGCACACCATTACTACTCTTCTGTCCCTCGAACTCGAACCAGTCCACCAGAAAACGGAAAGAAACCAAAAGAAATGGGAAGACAAGACACCTCAGCAACTCTTCACAGAAGGCGACTTAGACGAGTCTAGTAGACCAGAAGAAGAAAAAGAAGAAGTCCTCTTCTTCTCGTCTTTTTCGTTACGAGGTTTCAATGAGTTGGAAGGGAATATGGCTTCGATGCCATGCACTAAGAGAAAGGAAGGAAAGCAGTAGAAAGAGACAAGCAGGGGAAACGGAAGCAGAGTTAAAGAATAACCCTACAATACAAGTTCAAGGAAATAACTTTCCGGAGAACATCGACGGAAAGGCTCAGCCGCCGCATGCTGTTCAAACTCTTCAACCACTCTTAGATCCCTGCAGCGCCGAAATCCACATCAGAAAAAGACCAAAACTTTATTCATAAACGAGAAATCAAACCACTTCTAAACCCTAATCCCCCAAAAAGCTCCAATTTTGAGCGGAACTTCCCCTAGAATACCGACAAAATTCAAATAACCAAGCACAGACCTCATGAAAGGAACCAATTTATTAACCTTCCGTCAAAAAGCTTCACAGATCCATCAACTCAGAGAGGGAAAAAAAAAAATCAGAAAACAACCCAAAATTCGTTAGCACATGCAAGAAGAAATTCAATTTTTAGTTGAAAATCCCTAGAAAAACCCATAAAACCAGAGATTCGAGCATAAATCACAAGAAAAGAACCGATTCCTTTGGCAGAGATCGAAAGGTTTCGAACATCCATCAACTTACACCGGAAAAACCAAGCGAAAAAAACCAATTCCTCGGGAAATCCTCGGATCGTTTCGCCCTAAACGGATCGAGAGAACCCAAGACCCAATCCCACGCGCGGATCGGGAGACGAGATCGAGAAGCAGGGGAGCAAGGCCGCTAAAGAGGAAAACCGGAACGAGACCACCCGGTGGAGAAGATCGGGAGGCGGGTAGAGAGCAGCGTGCATTTTATCAGTTCACCTGGACGAATATCCCCCTACCGTTGAATCATTTTACTAATGGTTCAGTGGTTCTGAGTTGTAATTTTTAACAAATTGCCCCTCGTGCTTTAAGTTAGTAGATGGGGTGCGGTCAAATACCGTGTTGACCGGAGGGAAGGCGTGTTCGGACCCGTGGGTTTTTTTATGGGGTTTGGTGGAGGCGGTCGGGAGGAGGCGAATCTCCCTCGCGGAAATGCAAGCATTCGATCTTTTTATGCCCATCCTACCCACGGGATGCGGCAAGGGTTATGTGTGTGTCCGCCACGCTGGAGGGTTGATGAGAATACGTGACTGCAATTAATATATGCTTGGGCCTAGATGAAAACCTTTCATCAATAATGTGAATGATGATGTTACTGCAGTGCAACTTAATTGAATGATATTTGAATCTAACTCGACAAATGTTCTTTCGAGACTAGTTTAGGTTTGAGATTCCTGTTCTTTAGACAACTGCATTAGGCGAGCCCACTTGGAGTTTTGAAATGAATTTTTTTTTCTTTCAATATAATCAAGCTGACACATGTTTAGATTCATTAGATCCAACCTTTACAAAGATCATGTGTCATCGATTTCAATTCAAAGTTTGGTCAGCACCCTCGTCATGAGTGCGAAGAGGTCCGATGAAAATCAAACCAAGTCGGTATTGTAGTGGCCAATCCCCTCGTCGCCTGGTCGTCGGGAACGAGCACCTGCAAGGAAGTCCACACTGATCGGAGATACCTCCGGCGAGGACCCTCCGACGGTCAAGTCAGAGAGGAGACTAGACAACAGTAGAGAGAAATCAGGGGACTCAGCGATTGAGAGAGGAAGAGAATTTTTCTAGCCCTTTCCTTTTTAAGCTATTGCCTTACCTCGTTTTATAGTAGGAGGCGGTATGGTTCCGCCGTCGATGATGTAGACAACTGGGGAGTTGTCAAATCGCCGGGGGTTGTCATGTCGCTGACGGGCTGACAGGTCCTTGGAATTAATTCGTGTCCTTGGCAGGACAGTACCCCAAGTTCCTGGCAGGACAACGCCCCCTGGCGATCGTACGGCATGTCCTTGGCAGGACTGCAGCCCATGCCGGTCGTTCGACGTTTTTGAAAGGGCTGACTGACTGTATGTCGGGACTTGACAATCGGATGGCGACTCGAGAGCGCGGTCGGCGTTTGAAAAGGTCTGTAGAAGTCGGACGTCGGCTGTCCCACCCGACAGAGAGTCGGCGATGCAGGTTCGGTCTTTCGGATGGTCGGAGGCAGTGTTGGCCTGTTTGGCCGACACACTCGGGCCGGGCATCGTCGGTGGCTACTGTCGGTGCCGTCCGTCGTCGGACGGGTGAAGTCGGTCGTCGGTTGGTCCATCTCGAGGATGGGTCGGCGTCGGGATCTGTTGGTGAGTCGGCGTCGGTGAGTCGGCGTCAGGGTCAGTCGGTATATCCCAACAGTTGCCCCCCCACTCCTGAGCCTGATGTCATGTCGGTCTGCATTCCACGCGGGTGGGGCGTCGGGCGAAAGGAGTGGACCTTCATTGCGTCACGCCTTGATCCTGCCGATCTCACCAGTGGACGATCCGGACAATCCGGTGTCAGATGATTCGGTGTCAGACGATTCGATGGCGAGCGTCTCCTAGAAAACGCAAACCACCGTCAGGCGTCCCATCGAAAATGCGGATCGCCGTCAGCGAACTAATCCTGAGGCGCGATTCTTCTGCCACGTGTCGAGAGGTCGTTGGACCAGAGTCATTCGCGCGGATGGGGGTGACGTGGCTCGATCTGGAGCAGATGCGTTGAATCGTCGGGCCAAGGGAAGGCCCAGATGCCGTCACGTGTCAGTCATCTGGAGGATCCTCGTTGGGCGCGCTCTCATCCCGACCATCGATGAGTACTATATATACAAGATCACTTGTATCCAAAATCTTACTTTTTATAGTTCTGCTGTAGAGACTCTATCCGAGCGGTCCCCCTTGTCCCAGGTAGTTGTCTCTGCTCCCATTCTCAAAAAGTTTCTTCGAGGCTTTTGTCTCCTTCCATTTCCTTCTCGCTTCCTTTGGATTCCCTTTTCTTCTTCTTCTTCTTCTTGGTTCTAGCGTTATGGCCAGAACCTCTCCTCGGGGAGATCAGTCAGAAATCCGACTGACGATCTTCGGTCGACCCCGGAGGTGGAGGTCTCTTCACTTTCGGGGCCGAATGTCGATCGGTTCCGGGATCAGTACAGCATCCCGGAGCAGTTTCGGCTCTTCGCCCCTGGGATCGAGAGACGGGTCAACAACCTGCCCGCGGGTCAGGTGGCTTTTTATGTCGAGGACCTCCGGACCAGTCTTCGTCTTCCGGTTCTGGAGTTCGTCCAGAATATTCTGGACTATTACGGACTTTGTCCGGCGCAACTGGCACCGAACTCAGTTCGGTTAATAGTCAGTTTTGCTTTGTTGTGTCGGCTTTTGTTGACCAACCCTCGAATCTCTCTCTTCCGGGCGTTCTTCGTCCTCTGACCCCACCCTAAAGCCCGAGGGTGGTGGTTTTCAATCCCCGGAAGGGTCTCTCCTTTATCACTGATCTTCCATCGTCCATTCATGGGTGGAAGAACCAGTTCTTCTTGTTTCTCTTCCTCTCCTTGGAGGTTCTCTTCCCGCTGGGGCGAGCCTCTGACTTGGCCGAACGAGAACAGCCAAGTGGAGGCTGACGACCGGAAGGACTTCTACCGACTCAAGGACATGTCGGTACCGAAGCAGAGAGAGCTTGTTACCGAACAAGCTCTTTATGACGCCGGCCTGAGTCTGGTCCCCCGTCTAGGTACTGTCCGACCCATCGATTGTCTTTCCGCTTCTCGTTAGTCTCCAAATTCGTACTGATTCTTCTGTTAAAATTGTAGGTACGCCGTCGAGGATGAGATCGACGGACACCGAGATTAGACAATATGCGGCGAGGAAGAGGACGACGTCCGGGCCGGGTCTTCACGCCCGCCAAAAGGCCCCAGACGTTGCCCCGACCGTCGTCGCGTCGGCGGTCGAACAGTTAGAGCTGGTCATCGCGCTGTCGGCGCCGGCAGCGCCACCAGAGGAGCAGCCGACGGAGGTTATGGCCGAGGGAGCGTCGGCGGCTTTGTCGGTGGAGGAAGCCCAGGGTGATGCTCGGGAGCCCGAACGTCCTTTGGCGGCTCCCGTTGCGGCTTCGGGGGAGCTCAATCAAGTTCGAGCTTCCCCTCCTTCCCGACCTACGGGCCTGGGCAGCTAGTCGGGGAAGGCCCCGATGGCCCCGCTGACGACACAAGGTCGGGGGATCGCACCGTGTCGTTTGGCGTCCAGGTCCCCGAGGGAGCGTCAGCGCTGGCCAACCACGACTTGGCCAGGAGACTGTGTCAAGGGACCCTCCTTTTGACCGATCGGGAGGTTCTGAAGACTCGACCGGTGACCGAGATGCTGTCTTCTTTTTATCCGACCATGATTGGGGTAAGTTCTGCCTTGCCTCCTTTTTTGTTGTTGTCTTTAGTGTTTTATTGTTCTGACGGTCGGCTTCTGTTCGCAGTTGATTTACACCATGTCTGAATTGGAGGCCGGATATCGGAGGTTCGGGGACGTCCGGGCGGCCTGGAAGGACAAGACAGAGACCGCCGAGACTGAAAAGGCGGTATTGGTCGAGCAGCTAAAGCTGTCGATCGATCAGGAGGCGAGGCTTGAGGACGAGATCTCCCGCCTTACCGACGCTTTGGCTGCCTCGGGGGCCGAACTTAAGTCGGCCCGCGAGGATGCCAAACGTAAGGGCCGTACCGCTCATCGATTGGGGCGTGAGCGGGATGGCATCGTCACCGAGCTCGAGGTCGAGCGCGAGCAGCTCCGGGTTAGCCTGGAGAATCTCGCCAAGGCCGAGGAGAATTTGTCCACCGCCCACGCTGACGCAGACATATCGAAGGCGGAGGCGGAGTCAGCGAAGGAGGCATTGGGTTGGGCGGTGGAAGACTTCCGCGGCTCCAACAAATATCGGGAGGAGCTCTTGAAAAGCGGCTTCACTTCGTACCGAGTGGGGTACGAGGATGCTCGGGATGCAGTTCGGGCTCTGTATCCGGAGCTTGACCTCGGCGGCATTGTTCTCCCAGGGTCGGAGGACCAAGCTACAGAAGAGGTGGCCGACCCAGCGTCGGAAGACCGTGCTGCTGTGGAGGAAGCCGTCCCGGAGCAAGTCGCCAAAGGTGAGACGGCCCCGACCCCTGATCTTATGCCGACCAGAGCGAACACGCCGATTGCCCTCGAGCTTCTCCCGGTGGAAGATGCTGACTCCGACAAGTAATCGGAGTTTTATTGTTTTTGTTTTGTTTCATACTTGTAATCGGACTTCGACCCAATTTTGTAGATTCAGTTTATACTTGAATGAAATTGAATGCCTTTCAGCTTTCTTCCTTATGTATTCTGGAATGTACTTAGGAATGTAATGCTTTGCCGAAACGCTACCCGAGCATGAAGTCGTAGACCCGACGTACCTTGTTTAGGTCGTTCGATAATATCCCGAATAGTTAGCCGAGACGGTCGGTAGCGCGCACCATGGTAAAGACAGAGCGAGCTCCGATTATAGACCGATCGTTCTGACGGTCGTAAGACCCGATGATCGAGGGTCTAAGTCGAATGTCCATCGCCCGGACGTGAGTCGGGCGTGTTCGTCGAGTCGAAGGTCCGAGTCGAGTGTTCGTTGTCCGGATGTGAGTCGGGCGTGTTCGTCGAGTCGAAAGTCGACCGACTTTCGGACCTAGCTCGATGACCCGATCATCCTGTAGAGCCCGATAATTGAATGGTGTCCGACGTATTCAATCAGAAAAATGATGATAAGTCAAGTTTCTATTGCCCGAACCTCGGTCGGGCGCATACGTCGCGACGTGCGATAAACGGTGGTAAGTCGAATATCCTTCGACCGATCGTGATCTGGTCGGTAAGTCGCGAACGCGATGTTGGTCGTGTTGGTATTTTGCCTTTCTTGGTCGGAGCCAAGTCGGCAAGTTAGCCAATCATCTTGTCCGAGAATCGACTGTGGAGGGAGTGTGGCTCCCACCGACGTAGATACATCGGTCCTCGCAAGAGTTCGATGTGTCGTCGGCGATCGAACCGTTGATTCCCAACGGGATGTTGGGTCCAAGTCGGGGCGTCGGGGCTCGTACTACCGACGAGCGCCGACCCACAGTTGAAGAGTCGAGATTCTAGACTCCGGAGTTTTGAAGCCGAGTTTGTATTCCGAATAAGGGCATATAGAGTTCACTGGTAGTACAATCTCAGATTGTCGGCATTCCAAGTCTGGAGAATGGTCGTTCCTTCCAGAGTCTCCAGTCGGTAGGCTCCCGGCCTGTAGGTGTCCACTAACTTGTAGGGTTCTTCCCAGTTCGGAGATATTTTCTTTGGTTCAGAGGCTTCGAGACTTTCGCCTTCCTTAAGATCGGGTCTCCGGGTCGGAAAAGCTTCGACTTAACCCTGGCATTGTAGTACAGGGCCATCTTTCATCGGTAGGAAGCCATGCGGAGTTGAGCCTCACGTCGGAGCTCGAGCAGGAGGTCTAAGTCGGCTCTCCGACACTCGGAGTTGCCCGGTTCATAATACTGCTCGACTCTAGTCGACGGTAGCCCGATCTCTAGTGGGATCATTGTCTCTGTCCCGTAGGCCAAGTTGAAGGAGGATTTCTCGATCAGGACACGGGGTATCGTTCAGTACGCCCACAGGACGGAGTGCAGTTCCTCAACCCAGAGGCCCTTGGCTTCGTTCAGTCGGGTCTTCAGTCTATGTAGAATGGTTCGGTTAGTTACTTCAACCTCGCCATTGGACTGTAGGTGCCCGATCGAGGTCAGCCTGTGCGTGATGTGGAATCTCGCACAAAACTCTATGAAGTCTCGGTTGTCGAATTGTAGGCCATTGTCGGTGATGATAGTGTGTGGTAGTCCGAACCTGGA
This sequence comes from Elaeis oleifera, assembly GCA_000441515.1. Taxonomy (NCBI): domain Eukaryota; kingdom Viridiplantae; phylum Streptophyta; class Magnoliopsida; order Arecales; family Arecaceae; genus Elaeis; species Elaeis oleifera. The sequence continues at coordinate 262,926 of KE505013.1, read as the reverse complement.
GATGATGGACTTCTGGACGAAGTCTTCCATCTTCCACTCGATGATTTGCGCCAGAGGTTCGGCTTCCACCCACTTAGAAAAGTAGTCGATTGCGACGACTATGAACTTTCTTTGGCCGAACGTCGGAGGAAGGGTCCGAGTATGTCGATTCCCCACTGGACGAAGGGCCACGGGGCAACAATAGGAGTCAGCTGGCTGGCGGGTCAGTATTGTATGTTGACGTACCTTTGACATGGTTCGCACCTCCGAACCAACTCAGCCGCGTCTTTCTTCATGGTGGGTCAGTAGTAATCCTGCCGCAGGACTTTGTAGGCCAAGGATTTGCCCCCTAAGTGATTACCACAGATCCCTTCATGCACCTCCCTGAGTGCGTAGTCCACGTCAGTCGGTCCCAGGCACCTCAGCAAGGGAAGAGAGAACAACCTTTTGTAGAGTCGGCCGTCTATCATTACATATTGGGAGGCCGCCCACCGGAGTCATTTGGCTTCCGCGGGTCTTCGGGGCTAGTTCCGTCGGTCAGATACTGGACGATCGGATCCATCCAGCTCGGCTCGGTCGTCAGTTGTAGCACCTCTTCGGTTTTGTCGATGCTTGGTTGCTCGAGACTCTCTATGAGTGTCCGACCCAAAGTGCTGTAATCGGATGTCGCAAGCTTGGAGAGTGCGTCGGCCCGAGCATTTTTCGCTCTGGGAATGTGGGAGATCTCGAAGTACTTGAAATGCACCACGAGATCTCTTACTTTCTGATGGTATTTAGCCATAGTCAGATCCCGTACTTCGAATTTGCCTTTGACCTGCCCCACAATCAGCTGAGAGTCGGAGAAGACTCTGAGGCTGTCGATCCCGAGCTCCTTTGCCACCCTCAAGCCCGCGATGAGCGCTTCATATTCGGCTTGATTATTGGAGGCCTTGAAGTCGAATCGAAGGGCGTGCTCGGTAACCACTCCCTCCGAGTTGGTGAGCAGGAACCTGGCCCCGCTCCCTCGAGCGTTGGAAGCTCCGTCGATGTGCAATACCCAGGTTGACACGGGGTCATATTCGGAGGTCGCAGGCTCTTCGGAGCTCCCGTCTTTCGACACTTGGTCGGTTGTCGGGCACTCCACGATAAAGTCGGCCAGAACCTGAACTTTCAGAGCAGGTCGCAGTCGGTACTGAATGTCGAACTCGCTCAGTCTCCTCGCCCATTTCGCCAGTCGTCCTGATGTGTCAGGATGATGCAGGATCGCTCTCATGGGTTGGTCGGTGAGGATCACGATAGCGTGCACTTGGAAGTACGGACGGAGTCGCTGTGCTGATACGACTAAGGCAAATATTATTTTCTCCGCCTTCGAGTATCGAGTCTCAACCTCATGGAGCACTTTGCTGATGTAGTATATGGGCTGGTGAATTCGGCTCTCGTTTTCCGGACGAGCACCGAGCTAACCGCCTCTAGGGAGGTAGCCAAGTAAAGGTATAGTGTTTCCCCGACCTCCGGTCTTACGAGTAGAGGCGGAGAAGTCAAATATTCTTCAGTTCCTCGAAGGCCTGCCGGCACTCGTCCGGCCAAGAGAAGTGCTTTGCTTGCCTCAGGGTTTTGAAGAACGGGAGGCATCTCTCGGCCGACCGCGAAATGAATCGGCTAAGCACGATGATCCTTTCGTTGAGTTGCTGCACCTCCTTCTTGATGTCTGGATGTCGCATGTCGATGATCGCCTTGATCTTCTCGGGGTTGGCCTCGATTCTCTGTTGGAAAATGAGAAACCCGAGGAACTTCTCCGAGGTTTCCCCAAAGGCGCACTTAGTTGGGTTTAGCTTCATCCGATGTCGTCGTAGAGCGCAGAATTTTCTTCAAGATCTTGGACATGATCCGAAGTTTGCGCACTCTTCACCAGCATGTCGTCCACGTACACCTCCATGTTGCG
>KE505013.1:175346-226398 GCA_000441515.1 Elaeis oleifera | reverse complement strand
CTCGTGCCCATCACCACCGTACGCCACAAAAAAAAAAAATCTCCGCTTTACTCTCTTCTCTGTATTTTCCGCTCTCTTCTCCTTCTTTTCTTCTTCTTCTTCTTTTTATGAGTAACGAGGGTGGAGGACTTGGAGAGGATGGCAGGGCTCCTTTAGGTGCATCGCTCTCCGCCGCCCTCCTCCCCACCCTTTCTATCCATCATAAAAAAATAAAAATAAAAAATCTCCCCCCACAATGTGTGCTTGCTTTGCTCGTGCCCTCCACCTCCCATGGCGCCTCTCTATCCCACCCTACCGCTCTGTGCTCATCACCACCACCCCGTGCCCCCGCCCCTACCTCCATCCTGGCATGTCAGCTTTTTTTGTGCCCCCACCCTCGCAGCACCCTTTCGATCCACCTTGCGGATCCGCACTTGTCACCACCACCACCACCCCCACCTCCATCCAAAAAAAAATCTTGCACCCGTTTTACTCACGCCCCCACCCCCCGCGGTGTCCCTCCATCCCACCTCGTGAGTCCGCGCTCGTCACCACCACTACCCTCACTCCACCCCACCTTCGTCCGTCATAAATAAATAAAAAAAAATTCTCCCTCCATCCCCCACGCCACCCACACCAAACACCTCCCCTACGTGATACGGTAAAATCAGAAATACTTTCCAACCAACCATAAATTCGAAATATTTTATTAAAAAATATTATTAAAAAAAATCCAAAGATTTGTGCAGCCAAATAAAGTTTTCAACCAAATTTGATGATAGTGTCTTTTTTTTTCTTCAATAATAAACGATATAATAAATTTTATTGGTATGATTCCAGAAATATATATATTTTATAACAAAACAAAAATCTGCCCCACCGCCGCCGCACCCTGCGGAGGATGATGATTGATGAGCGGTCGCCCTCGCCATTTATGACCCAAGATTGGACCTCTTTCCCATCTCGATCGATGCTCGCGCATTGCGCGACGATCGGACGCCACGAGTCCTCCAATACCCCACGCAACCAATCGCAGTCAGCTGCGAAGCGCACCTACAGTCGGCACGCCTGCGAATTTCCAGGTCCCAGCGTCGGATTTCCGAGTGCATCCGTACAGCGGACACTATCTGGTGACAGAGATTGGGTGGCGCGTAGCGTTTTTTAATTGGATACGGCGTTTTTGTCTTTAGATCTTAAAATTACCAGATTGTCAAAGTGAAGCAACCCGATAGATGAACCGGGTATGCTATTTGGAACTAAATCTGTATCTGAACCGATTTAAGCAAATTTTGCAATCAAAAACCGAACCACATATTTATAAAAATCTTTTGAAATCAGTCCAAAAAATTCAATTTGGCCATGATGGATCAGACCAATTTGAATTGATTTTCTGACAAAATTAAAACAAAGTCGGACCAAAATTTTTTATTCATTTTTTTAAAAAATACAATCACAACAAAAAAAAAAAAAATTAGGCGGTATTTTGCACACCCTGTCAGATGATTGTCAGGCCTCAAAGTCATGCATATCGGTAATGCAGGCCCAAGGCCAGATGCCTTTAGATTGTCTGGGCATGAACCCAAACTTTTGGGTCTACATGAGGTTGAGATCGGGTCGGCGCCCTCTAAACGGCTAGTGGGTCGGGTGTGCAATTGCCTCTCTTGAAGTTGAAAGCACAAACAAACGGGGGCGATACTTCACCACTGAGATTCTAAAAACTGGTAAGCAAGCAGTAGGCCACCAGTAAGACACCAAAAACTATTTAGCAAGGTACTCTGATCGGAAGAAGTAAGCAAAACATAACATTCAACAAACAAAACGAAATAAAAATAAGTCCATAGCACTCGAGTTGCGATGACAGTTTTTAACATGAAACAGCAAAACTCAAGAGCTTTCACTCATAAACAAGATAAAGAACAAGTACCTCATTAGATCACTTGTGGCTAAAACAGGATATTAACTTACTTCCCACCTCTCCTGCCACGGCCTCGCCCACTTTTGCCTCCACGACCACGACCACCACGGCCACCGCCCCCTTCTGATGGCCGACCTTCTTGCCATTTGAGGCTGACTGGACTTTCATCTGCTCAGGCAATGGGAGAATCCGATCGATACATTTACGGAAGCTGAAATCATCATCAGTTCCATCAACCCGTACAATGAAGAAGCACCGACTCTTCCATGTCGGATGGTACCGGACCTGGAATGCTTGGATCCCTTCTCCAATCTTCTTGTCAGGCTCTGGATGGCCCTTCTGCAGCAAGTCCAACAGCGCCATGTGCTCATACTGCACCAACAAATATGGATGTGAGTCAAAAGACCTTAAACTTGCATCTCAACGCAGTGTGGCAGAAACATGTTATTTAACTTCAGGAATTAGCTTGCAAACAGAATGAGAGAGTCAGTTACAATGTTGGAGTTCAACAGAGCGAAACTAAGTTTATGGATAGAGCGAGTGCTTGATACTAAGTTATATAACCAACAGTTGGACAATGCCAATCCTACATAGAGGATCCTAGGATATTGGTGGAACCAATTTTTGACATGAACCTGGAGGGAACAGTATCTACACTGCAAAGTAATGCACAAAGCAATGGCAGATAGTGAGGAACACCAAATTAAATAAGAAATTAAGCAACCATTCAAGCCATTTGGAGCAAGCATTGCTAATCAAATCCACCACACCTGAGTATAATGATTCACCACGTCATGGAAGAGAATATAGACATGAAAGATGGAGGTGTTTGATACAATGAGACATGAGTGGGATTTCAACAAAATCAAGTAAAAGCACAGGAACCAAAACCAAGGTATCATTTCAATCTTCCATGCTGGCATCTCATGTATGAGCATAACTTGTGTTGATTTTTTTCCCATCATACTCCATTATTATAATGTAAAATCTAACATGAGATGATTAATTAAATGAGTTGATTACAAACACAAATATAGAAGAGGCATCTGAGCTTTAGTAATAATAAGTCCACAAAATTTCCATTACCAAATTACTTTCCATTTGCTCCCCTCCTAAAGAGGTCCTCCAATATCACATTAAGATAAGAATAGGGTGAAAAGTTTCTTTTCCAACAAGTTCAAGCATCACTATGGAAAACTACTAACACCTGGCAGATTGAAATGTGTTGAGTTGATATGGAACATCACACTCTTAGGGACATGAGAGAATACCAATTAAGAAGAACTTCAGAAAGTGAAAGTACAGATAGCTGACCGTGATGAAGAAACAGGTACTAGCAATGGTTTAGAATGCCAAACAAGTATATCAGTCTTAACAAGATATCATACTTCAATTGGTGATCAATTTCATCAAAGTCTTAAAGAACATTAGTTGCAATTATTTAGATTGTGAATTCAAGACTAAGACAGGTTGAAGATTCTCGAAAAGAACTTTTGTTAAATCTGATGGCGAATGATTAACAAAAATTTCAACAGGTGTGGAAATCAACAAACAGATCTAGTTCTGCACAACATGGATGAAACATGTTGCGTGTTAGTAAAAAGTAGGGGTAAACAATTATCTGCCAAAAGAAAATCAAAAAATCGACTGAAATAAATTTCTCAAGTTCATCCAGCAATCCCCATAGCATTACTTTTGACCATCAAGCAGATCATCAATCATTTCTTTCTCCATGTTTCCATAGAAAATTATGATAAATTTGAACCCATGAATTAGATCATTTGGTTTGACTATTGTTTCTTCTAGACTCACAAAAATTGAATACTAATTGTTCCATTAAAAGTTAAAAAAGCAATTATACATGATCTTCATAATGGTCAACTAGATGCATGTAATATCTTTCACATTCTCGAGATGCTTTTTACCACCAAAAAAAAAAATCTGGAGATACTACAATAAACTATAACAGAAAATAATGTTGTCAGTGCTGGCAATGAATTAAATTAGGTGATATGTCTTACCTTCAGACAGCAATAGCACTTATCAAGTAAAGAAAGTCTGGTGAAAAGATTCTACTGTTCTAAAACCCAATAATGAATGAAACAAAAATAGCACTTTAAAACTAGAGTATACAAAACAATATGAGACACTACCATTATATTGTACCTTAATCAAAACTATAAACGGAATATGACTCAACAGGATTATGTACAAAAGAAAGCTATGAAACCAGAGGAAGGTGTAAAACAGAAAAAGAAGAATTTTGTTTCCAGCTAAAATCATGGACCAGCTGAAAGTGCTATTTACAGGTACTCTAGAATTCCATTAAAGCAAGATTCCTATTGCAGGAATCCAATCAAATCCTTACTGACAGTGCAAATTCTCTGATCTCAGCAAAAGATCAATCTTTGCAAATTCTATTTAGGCATAATATCCCAGCAAACTTTCACTCAATCCACTTGAACAAAGCACGATTCTGGACACCATTATGAATCACCAAAAAAGATTGAATTTTACACTACAGAAAACATGTATAGCTCGTCAAACCCTATGCCAACAATCCAAAATTTCATAACTAATAAAAGACCACTCACTGTAAATTCTCTTTAGGCATATAATTCCGACTGGTTTGCAATGAAAACAACTAGAAAAAGCAAGGATCAGAAAATCACAATGAATTAACAGAAAGAAGTAAAAATTTGTGCCGTAGAAATTCGAATTTCATGAAAACCCCATCCAATACTGCATCAACAATCCAAATTCTCTAATCAAATAAAAATCACTCTCTATAAACTATACTTACGCAGGTAATTCCTACCAATTTAACTCAGCATCAATCAGGAAACACATTGAATTAATACAAAGATGGTAACTTTGGTACTGCAGAAAAACTAAAAACAAATTTTCCATAAAAAATCACCTTGTTGATATCAAGATTGGGAGACCAGTGATGGAGGAGCTTGAAGAAGTAGTCGAACATCTCCATCGACGAGGCAAACACCTTCGGTCCCAGGCTCGCTGTCATCGAATCCTTCTCCTCCCCACCTCCTTCTCCTTTCTCCTCCTCCTCCTCCTCCGCCTTCGTTTCCTCCCTCCCTCCTTCTCTTCCACCTTCTCGAGCCTTTCTTCTTCCAAGGATCTCTCCACCTTCCGTTTCTTCGAAGCTCCATCCTCGTCCTCCTCCTCCGCTTCCGCCACATCGCCTCCCTCCTCTCTCTCCCTCTTCTCCCCACGTCCTCCGCCCTCCTCCGCCTGCTTCTCCATCCCGTTGGGCTCGTTGTCGGCTCCCAGGGGATCGGAATCCCCAGGATTTTGTGGAGATGAGGTCTCCAGCTCCATGTCTACAGCGGATCCGGCTTCCGCCGGCGCATCTCCTTCGTTGGATTGGGGTTCGCCGTGAGTTCTTCCGCCATGATCGACACTCTGAGACCAGAGAAGGAGCTCGGACGTATGGGAAACCCCCACCCCAAGAACTAGGGTTTTCATCGCTCTGTTAGGGTTTGTGGAGCAGCGGAGGGAATTCCAATCCGGACCCGGATCCGAACTGCATCAGACCCGGACCCTATCCCCACCAATCCAATATCTGGTAACCCGACCCGGTAGCTACACCCACATAGAAACGGATATTTGGCGCACCTGTGATTTCACAAAGAACATGGTGTTTATGTGATAGGTCTAATTCCAGTTCAAACTAGCTCATGGTTCCAGACCCAATCCAACCCAACAGTCATATATGAATGTAGTGCAAGATGTGCACATGATGGATTAATTTGGTTAATTATATCTTATAAGCTTGCATTTCTTTTCTATAATCAACATATTTGCACCCTAACGCTTGTGGAACTTAGACTTGACTGGAGGCTGAAATACTGAACACGACTCAAAGTTTTTTGGATTCCATTGATGGGTTTTCAGTACTACCGTTTGCGTTTACTGTACGGTAGGTAATTTATTTGCAGCTGTTCATGAAGAGTGGTGCAAAATGTCCTAGTCTCAAAGTACATTGTTGATAGCATGCAGGTAACCAATTGATATCTGTCACATTGCAGGGCTTAGTGACTCATTTTATTTTATTGCTTGTATCCTGAATCCCATGATATGAGGCATAAATATTCTGAATAGATCTTTCGACCTGCTGTCAAGAACGTGACATCAACATGCTCTCGGTTTTGGTTGGAAATGGGATCCATGCCAGTGCTCATGCAATGTGTGAAGAGGTTTTTGATCTGCATTTTTGTTAATTTAATAGTCTGGTGAAACTGATCTGCAATGTGATCTATTGACAAGCTTCTCAAATATTTGCTCTCTCTCACAGAGCACACACGCTCATTTATCCACCAACCAAGACGGGTGGGAATATTGTTGAGCTAAAATACATTTTTTCGATGCTCTACAATATGTTGACCTTCATGTTTAAAATAATTATTCTGTTTTACTTTGATTGACACTTCAGACTTGGCAATGTCACTGTTTTTCACTTAGCTTTTGAGGTATATCTGTTAATTTTTGGTTTGTCCTGATGACATTTTGCCTTATTTCTGGGTCCAATTTCATTTACTGCAGTTTTTATGACAAGGTTTAGAACATCATCTATAAAGCATTTCGTTGATGACTTTTTTTCTTTTAATTTTTGATATATAAATATCCTTTACATGTGAATTATTTTGCCTCTATCGTCATACCTGCAATGAGAGGCTTCACTGTATGATAGTTTGATTTCAGAGTGCTGTAAGAGATGGATGAGAGTAGCTCTTTCTTACATCAGGTGAGCAATTGATTCTAAACTGTTCTGCTAAGTTGGTCTTTCTCTTTCCTTTTTTTTTTTCTTGCATCTTTGTGCATGTGCATGTGAGTGCGTGTGTGCATGCGTCTGTGATATCTTGACATCTTTGACATGTAAATGATTTGCCACTACCTGTGAACTTGCCAGACCTTATTGCATGTATTTTGATTGTGCAGTGCCGCAGGGGATGGACGAAGGTGGCTTTTGTTGGTGTCCCTAAAACTATTGATAATGATATTCTTCTGATGGACAAGTCCTTCGGCTCTGACACTGCTGTTGAGGAAGCACAAAGAGCTATAAATTCTACCTACATTGAGGTCCAAAATGGTGTCACTTGCGATCTTTTGATTCTCCTTATATTCACTATTAAATGTAGTAGTATCATTGAAAATTTTTGGGCTGCGTCAATAAGTGCTTTGACAACTTGCAGTTTCCTGCTAAAATATAATGCATTCTCATCATCAAATTATTGGCTTTCTTCATTTATTTCTGGATTTAATCGCAGGCACATAGTCTGTATCGTGGTATTGCTATTATGAAATTTATAAGGGTTGAAGCAGTGAATTTATAGCTATGCATGCATCATTAGCTAGTAGACAGTTGATATATGCTTAATCCCAAAGGTATGTATGTAGAAAGAGCAAAATGTTTACTATCAAATTGAGATTTTTAATGACAACAGCTAGATTTCTTTTCTATCTGAAGTTACCATTTGATCTACATGCTCCAAACGATGTTTGGAGACATCCAAATATCTTATTGAGACAGAGATCAGTTGTAGGTTGTGCATCTGAGGGTGCTGGACAAGTGAGTTGTATATTTTATTGGTCATCATGTTTGACAAGTCTATATTTGGATTTAACATCTTTAATTTCCTCAATCCGAATATTTGATGTTTCAGATTAAAGCTACTGTTCACTGCGTTTTCTGTGAATTCTGGCCGGGGTCAGTGGTAATGAGTGAACTACATATCTCCACTGTCCAACCTATGATACTTGAGTATGTTTAGCTTCTATCTGCAATTAATTGAACTGCATAAAGAAGGCCATGGCAATACAAATTCCAAACAGCCTCTATTTGATTTTTTGCCCAAAATGTTAGCTGCCTGTAGTATGTTGAGCTAAGAGAAAATTTGGATCCTTTATTCATCTTATGCCAAAGTCTTTGACACAACAGAGTTTTCAATTTGTACTTGTAAAGGAATCTCTTTGACATTACAAAATTTGCTCCAGGAGGCGAATGCATATGGAAATATCCTACTTGGAGATACTACGCACATATTCAACAAGAGGTTGACAATTATATTTCCAAATTCAAATATTGGAGAGGTTTTAACTCACAATAGATGCGACTTGCAACAAAATGATTCCCCATTGCTTGTAGTCACTGCTTGTTGGGACAGCTGAGTAATGAATTTTTAATAAAGAATCCATGCATCTAAATTAAAATTTAAACGGAACAGGGTATCCTTTTCCCAAAAAGAAGAACGAAAAAGTATCCACCTAGGGTAGGTAAGTGCTGAAACTTCAAAAATTCTATGTTAATATCCAGTATTGTGTAAATTTCAACATAGTCTGTTTAGGCCCTGTCTAGCTGCTCGAATCTGTTATCCACATGATGTTTCTCGTGGAGTTGGTGATAATTAAGATGAGAATTAATGTTAAACAAAAGAGAGGCACAAAGCATTGAAGGACTCCCTCAACTTCTCCATGAGTAGTGGCTTATCCAAATGGTCTAATCCTTCCACTAAGCAATCGGAGGTTTCAGGTTTGAGTCTTGGTTGGTGAATCCCCAAGTATTCAATCTTTGGTTCTTACAATACTGGCAGGTCTTCCTTTCTCTCTCTTTCTCTCTCTACAAAAAAAAAAAAGAAGAAAAAGAAAAACAACAGGAGAGTAGGGGTGGCGGCATGCTAACAATGGTAGGACTTCTTGGTCCAGCTAGCTGCCACCTTCAATGTTCAATCCCGGGTGGTGGCATACTACATTTGATGTAAGTTTATTGAGTTATAGCAAAAGCTAAAGCCATTCGTTTGCATGTCAAGGAACATGTCAAGATGTATCATGATCCTTGAAGCAAGGAATACTATTACTTGATGTTTTTTTGTCTCAAGCGGTAAATAGCTACCATATGCAAACCAAGTGTTCACTGTAGCCACCATATTCAACTTAAAGTGCTCACTCTAACCAACCAATGAGGCATGCTGCCTCAATCCTTTCACCAACTGAGCACATGAAGCTTATGGCTTCTTGTTATGCAACTTTCTTTGAGCACCATCTTCCCTGGCCTTTCTTCTCCTTGATCTTATTTCATCTTCTTTTTTCTGTTTCTTTACTTTATCCCTCTTATTTAGCTGGGTTGTCTTCTATTTTGTTAGCTCTTACTCTGGACTCTTCTCTTCTTGCTCCTAAACCATTCTACAATTTCCTATGTCTCATTTCTCAAGTTAACACAAGACATGTGGTATGGATGTAGTAACGGATTTGGGTAGCCAGTGGCTTAATGTCCAATAATTTATTCTCAATATGATCTTTCCTCTTTGAATCCTCATTTGAAGGTTCCTTCATGCATGTTCATGAGCAGTCATTTATTGAGGAGGATTCTTAATCTGATATTTGTTGCTTCACTTTTGAGGCCAGGCATTGTCAATCATAACCATTTAGTTACTTGGTCTCATCACCTAATCTCTCACTCAGACATAACTTTTGTAAGGACACCGTTTTATTGCAGCACGAATGTAGAAGGCAAAAAAAAAAAAAAGGACGAAAGAGAACTTCCGAGAGAATTCTTCTTCCTTCTCCTCTTTGATTTCGACCCAGAAAAAGAGTCTAGGAAAGACTCAAACTGAGGCAAAAGCCCTAAATCTTTCATCTATAAATTCTCCAAAATCCTTCCTCTAGGCATTGTTCGGTTTGTCATCAAATCGCTGATGAGCTGTGCGATTTCTACCATTCTTCGTTGTGTATTTCTTGATGAATCACTATCGATTTCTCATCGGAGATGAGGTAAGGACCCCTTCTTTCCTTCCTCCTCTCTTTCTCAAATCCCACGAGAAGTTTGACGGTCGGATTTAGCCGTCGATCACCAGATTTTACTAGGGACTGAGCCTCCCCTACTTTTATTGTTTTCTTTCTTTCTGTGGGATCAGCCGCCGTCGCCAGCCTTGTTCAACTACCAAAGGCCGAGGTCGTCGGGGTCCATCATTGCAAGGGGTGGTTGCTATCTGGGGTCGCCATCGTGGGATGGTCGGCTGATCCTTTTCCCTCCCCAATTTCCATAAAGAAGAAGAAAGAAGACGTAAGGAAAAAAATGAAAAAAAATAAAAAGAAAGGAAAGAAAGAAAGAAGAAGGGAGGGAGAGTTTGCTCTCTCTCTTCCCTCTCTCCTCTCTCCACCCTTTCTCTCCACTTTCTCTCCATAAGCTTCTCTCTCTATTTTTCTTTCTAAAATTTTTCTCTCTATAATTTTCTCTCTCTTCATGATTTTCTCTCTCTAAAATCTTAAAGACCAGTAGAAGGTCCAGATACTTAGACAAATTCATATCTTAGTTGATCTTAGGAGAGGTCCTGGACTTATGATGTTTAAAATTTTTTGATAATTTTCTATCTTTAATCGCGTGTAATTTTAGGTTTGTTCGTGATTATATAAAGATGCAACTGATTGTATAAGAAGATATCGAGTGGAATATCTTAATTTTGAGTTCGTAGATCGAAGAGTTTATTGTGTTTGAGTCAATCATTGATAGAGATAAGGGTTCTTAGATACAAATACTAATATATATAGTTATTTTTGTACTACATGATTGGGCTTCTTATGGCTGATACTTATTTTATGTTTGCTAGTATGATTATCTGTATATTCTATATCATATATTTGTATCAAATAATGATAATTTTTTGGATAATTTGGATTGTGATACCAGCTATTGAGAATTTTGAAAAGAACATAGTATGATACAGTATTTTCTTGATATAATTAAGACTTAAAAAATTGATGATCAAAAAAGAGATATTTGGACTAGCCATATTAAACAGAGAATAGTCCCACCATGGGCAAGAATGTGATAATTGAGTTTGCCACCACAAACAAAATCATGGATATTTTGATTTGCCACTACGAACGGAAGCGCAGCTAGTATGGTTTGCCACCATGGACGGAAGTGCAGCTAATATTGTTTGCCACCGTGAGTGGAATAGCGGTTAGTATTTTTTGCCACTGTGGGTGGGATCGTGGATATTATGGTTTGCCAGTCACGGGCAGGATTGTGATCGTGATTAATCTATGACCCCAAAGATAACTATTGATTGATTTAGATCATGTTAATGAGATGTGGATGATAAGACATGAAACCATAATTAAGTGAAAAGGAGTTTTACTTGATTATATGTGTACAGTATATGACTTTCAGAAAAATAGATATTTGATGATATATGATGTATACTTTTGTATATATTAATATTGTGTTATACTGGATACTTGATATGAGATTTCATGACTTATCTTTTCTTTTGATGCTGTTCATATATTATTTTTAAATTATATTATTATATTGATGTGAGCGTGTGGAGATTCTTACTGGACTGTAAAGCTCACCACCCCTCTTCCTCCACTTTTTTTTTTCAGAGTAACAGGATACATGCATTTGGTTATGATTGGAGTCATGATTGAAAGGATTGATTAGATAGAACACCATTAGTGGCAGTTGGATGGTCGAGTTTTGTAAATTGTACAAGATTGATACTTATGAAATTATTTATAAATTGAGATTGATAGTGCTTATAGAATGTTGAGATTGTAAATAATTTTATAGGTCTTGCATAATCTTTAGGACTTACCCTAGAAAGTGTGCGGCCATCATATATCCGATCCGAGTGGTGGGTTCGAGGCATAACAGAGTGGTATCAGAGCTTAGATTTAAGATCACTAGAGACTATGATATAAGTGATATCAAAACTTTGAATTATGATCAATAGAGTGTAATAGAATGACATCAAAGCATGAGGTTTTAATCACTATGAACATGATAGAAGTAGTAGAAAGAAAGTAGCGGAAAAGATCCAAAGTCTAGATCTCAGATTACTAGGTATTATGATGAAATTTGTGCATAAGTGGCATATAATGTCTATAACAGAATTGATAGTTATATGTTGATTTCAAAAAGTTGGATTTGACCTAAGTATAACAGGAGTTGATCTTTGATTATAGGATGTTATATTGATAAGTTATGTTGTGTTGTATATACTCAATCGCTTATTATTTAGATGATTTTGGAATTCTAAACTTGATATAGATGAAGATCATAATAACTTTTCTAACTTTGATGTTAATTGTTTGATCATTACAATTTTGGGCTTATCAAAAGAAATTTATTAGGATGATTCCTAAGAAAGAATTGTATCATATAAGAGATGAATATTTTTTCGAGTATTGAACCTATAAGAGGATCATGTATGAAACTCGCATGTAAATGAAAAGTATATTTGATTCTATTGGTAAATTAGATTATATTGTGACAGCATTATATAAAGAATATTGAAACTTAGGGTTATAGTCACTAAGGATTGTGACAGAGGTGATTCATAAGGATTGGATGGATAATTTATATCTTGGATTATAATTTGAGAAATTAACAATTTATGATTCTATTGGTTCAAAAATTATCTAGCGCATTCGAAAAATTCGATGGATTTAGATTAGAGTGCGTAGTGAAAGCGTGATGGTTTAAGTCATTTAAATTTATTTGAAAAGATAGATTCTAACTCAGAGAGTGTAATGATAGAGGATTGGAATTTCTTTTTGAGTGAAGCTACCTAAGAGCTTGATGATAAGATAAAATTGGTACCTTTAAGATTATCGAGTTTGCAATAAGCTAATTTTAAGGATGAAATTATTTAGGATGAAGAATGTAAGGACCTTGATTTATCCGGCATGAAAGTAAAAGCAAAAAAAAAGAAAGAATAATGGAAGAGAACTCTTAAAGGAATTCGTCTTCCTTCTCCTCTTCGATTTTGACCAGGAAAGGAGTCCAAGGAGGACTCAAACTTAGGCAAAGGCTCTAGATCTCCCATCTATAAATTCTCCAAACCCCTTCCTCTGGGCATTGTTCAATTTTCATCAAGTCGCTGGTGAGGCCGCGCGATTTCTATCGTGCTTCGCCGTGTGTTCCTTGATGAATCACTATCGATTTCTCATCGGAGATGAGGTAAGGCCTAAGGCTGGCAAAATATGATCCGACTTGCCAATTCGATCCATATTCGATCTGTCATAAACATGTTTGGATTTAGGCTAAACGGGTTCGGATCATAAATGGATGGACCCATTTAACCCGTTTAATAAGTGGGTCGGATATGGATTTTAGATATCTGACCCATTTAACCTATTTAATATTTAGATTAGATTGAGTCAGATAACCCATTTAACCTATTTTTGATCCATTTAACCCAACCTGTTTAACCCATTTAAGATCCGTTTAACCTGTTTAAAATCTATTTAATTTGTTTCTGACCCATTTAACTTGACCCGTTTAACCTGTTTAACCCATTTAACCTATTTAACCCGTTTAACCTAATTTGATCTATTTAATAAATGGGTTAAATGGATCGGGTCAGGTTATCTATTTAATAAACAGGTCAGGTTCAAGTTAAATTTTGATCCATTTAATAACAGGTTGGTTTGGGCTGACTATTTTCTGACCCGACCCGTTTATGACCTGACTCGTTTATAACCGACCCGACCTGTTTGCCACCCCTATAAGGACCCCTTCTTTCCTTCCTCCTCTCTTTTCCGAACCCCATAAGGAGTTTGATGGTTAGATTTAGCCACCGACTGCCAAATTTCACTAGGGATCGAGCCTCCCTTATTTTTATTATTTTCTTTCTTTTGGCCACCATCGCCAGCCTTGTTCGATTGTCGAAGGCCAAAGTTGCTGCGCTAATATGAGGGGTGGTTGCTATTCAGGGTCGCCACCATGGGATGGTCAGCCGATCCTTTCCCCTCCCCAGTTTTGATAAAGAAGAAGAAAGAAGATGTGAGAAAAAAAAAGGAAAGAAAAGAAAAGAAGAAGAAAGAGAGAGTTTGCTCTCTCTTCCCTCTCTCCTCTCTCCACTCTCCACCCTCTCTCTCCACTTTCTCTCTATGAGCTTCTCTCTTTACTTCTCTCTTTATAATTTCTCTCTTTTCATGATTTTTTTAGAATCTTATAGACCAGTAGAGGATCCAGATATTTAGATAAATTTAGATCTTGATTGATCCTAGAAGAGATCCTGGACTTATAATGTTTAAAAAATTTTCGTAATTCTTTTATCCTTAATCGTGCATAATTTTTAGGTTTGTCCATGATTTTGTAAAGATACAACTGATTGTATAAGAAGATGTCAAGCAAAATATCTTGATTCTGAGTTCATAGATTGAAGAGTTCATTGATTATTATGTTTGAGTCAATCACCGATAGAGGGGTTCTTGGACACAAACCCCAATATATATTTTATTGTACTATCTGATTGGATTTCTCATAGCTGATACTTATTTTATGTTTGCTGGTATGATTATCTGTATATTCTGTATGATATATTTGTATCAATAATAATGGTTTTTGGATGATTTGGATTGTGATACCGGTTATTGAGAATTTTGAAAAGAACAAAATATGATATAGTATTTCTTGGCATAAATAAGACTTAATAAATTTATAATCAAAAAAGGATATTGGATTAGCCACGTTAAATTGAGAATAGTCCCACCATGGATAAGAACATGGTACTTAAGTTTGCCACCACGAACAGAATCATGGATATTCTAGTTTGCCACCGCACGGACGGGAGCACGGCTAGTATGGTTTGCCATCGTGGATGGGAGTGTGGTTAGTATTATTTGCCACTGTGGATGGAATCACGGCTAATATTGTTTGCCACTGCAGGTGGGATCGTGGATATTATGGTTTGCCAGTCATGGATGGGATTGTGATTGTGATTAGTTCATGACCCTAAAGATAACTATTAATTGATTTGGATCATGTTAATGAGATGTAGATGATAAGACATGAAATCATAATTAAGTGAAAAGGAGTTTTACTTGATTATATGTATACAATATATGACTTTTGAAAAAGATAGATATTTGATGGTATATGATGTATATTTTGTATATATCGATATTGTGTTATACTAAATACTTGACATGAGATTTTGTAACTTATGTTTCTTTTGATGCTATTCATATATTATTTTCAAATTATATTATTATATTGATGTGAGTGTGTGGGTTGACCCATGGCCTAACCCGACCCACGGAGACCCGATCCGAACCATTTAAAAGGACCCATGGATCCGAGTCGGACTTTAAAATTGGATCTATTCTATTTTCTAGGTCGGATCTGGATTTACTGAATTTTGATCCGACCCGACCCACTTGAATTTTTGGATTTATATGGATCTTATGCTCAATGATCCGATTTGACTCGAATCCATTATATGACCCAAATCTATTATATGCTAGCATGGGCTAGGCACAAATTACAGCAGATTGCCCACTTACATAATATTATCTTCTTCCTTTTCTACCCCTACAATTAAGAGGTACCCACTGGTCCAAGTTGATGGAGTCCCCAACAAGCATTATCTTCTTCTCTTTCCACCTCCATAAGAAATCCTTTGCATCAAACTTACACAACCTTTCTAACTCAAGAAATTTAGAGGATTAGTAGAAATAGATATTTTACTTCTAGTTGTATCCCACGATCGGCTTCCATATGTACATGAGGTATATTTTGACAGTTTCTTGAGATGTTATTATCACACGTTGATGATCACTCCAAAAATCATTATGTCGTGAGTGCCATTAGATGGTAAACTTGTAAGATAAACTTCAACTCCAATCATGGGAATCGATTGAATAGCTATAACTAATGCCTATTAGTTAATTTGACCTATGATCCAATCTAGATCCGAACCAGACCCATATTTCATGGATTAGGACCGGATTATACATAGATCTGATCTGATTCGAATAATCCATTGGATCTAAAAATTTGATCATGGATCCGATCTGATCTTCTAGTTGGTTGGTTTAGGTCTAATATTAAGATCCGATCAAAAATCAGATCGAATCGGGTCACTCATGACCCGATCCAATCCGATCTATTTGCACCCCTAACTATAAAGCTCATCACCCCTCTTTCTCCTTTTTTTTCAGAGTTATAGGCTCCATACATTTGGTTACAATTAGAGTCATGATTGAAAGGATTGCAGTTGGGTGATCGAGTTTTGTAAATTATACAAGATTGATACTTATTAATGTGAAATTATTTATAAATTGAGATCGATAGTGTTCATAAAATGTTGAGATTGTTAATAATTTTATAGACCTTGCATATTCTTTAGGGCTTGTCTTAGGGAGTATATGGTCATCACGTATGCGATCTGGATACTGAATTCGAGGCATGATAACTTTTGAGTTTTGACATACCTATTTTATTATTCTATAACAATCATTGTCTCAAAGTTAGCTAAAAGAAAAGAGAAAAATTGAAGTACTTGAGGTAGGCAACAAAAGTCTGGTTCCAAAGTTGCACCATGTTTGCTCTCATCTTTTGTCACCTTCCTCTGTCCAGTCTACTAGGCAGCTTTTAACCTGCCACAGACTTATGCCATATCGAGTGCTTTATATGATACCAAGAAACTCTGAACATATAATCCATAAAGAGTGGGAAAATAAGGACCGCGGGGGTCCATGACGTTGTATATGCATATATATGATGCCTAATTTCCTCTATAGCAAATTTATTGCATTCTTGCAACATCTGAAAATTTGTTCTTCAAGTTGCATGCTCATTTCTGTCCTTTTTTGTTGAAACATGCGGGCAACTAAACATGATTGGAACAACATGCACAACTTAAAATTCAGCAGCCATTTTTATTGCCAATGACCCATACAATAAACTCCTTTCACATTCCAAATCAAGCATGATAAGTAAACTAGGATGAGGCTAATTGGTATTACATCACTGGATGGCAAGTTGTTGTATTTATTGTTTATTTGAAGGTGATATGTTTTGGAACCGGCCACAGCCTGCGTAGCAAACGAACCAATTAGAGCTCGCCATGAAACCTTCACCTTAGACAACCAGCTGTAGCCACATGGCTAGTCCTAAGGTGTGCATAGATACCCAAATCTTCTCCCATCTAGTTATAGCTGGCCCATGATGACAAATAGTTTCCATAACTATGAGATGCACAAAAATTGGAGTGTGAGAGAATTACCTACGCAATATCTTCCGAACTTTAAAATAGTTATTCGAAACAATCGATTCGCATGCCCCAAGATTCCACAATAATGGATACTGGCCCTCGCTTATATTAGCTACTCTAGAAAGACTCTCCAAATAAATCTTAAGTTCTTAATCAGAAGCTCTAAGTCCTAATTGCCCTAAAGTGTTTATCACTCTTCCACTCTCACATTAGCTATACTATTCTTTGAGAGTTATTTAATTTAGACATCGGAGGATCCTCCTCTGGACACTCTCTAGCAAGAAGACTTCTTCATCTATATTGTTTCAGGACCAGGCTCGGCAATGGATCAATGATTGAGTGCAGCCTCCTTCCCTCAGCCACTTCTTGGATGCGATCGGCTTGATGACAATTGCCTCCGAGTCCCAATAATAACTATCCACCAATTTGGAAGGTGCACAGAGCTCTCCAGCCAAATCTTCAATCCACGTAGCACCCAGTTGGATCCTCCAAGATACCAATCAGCTCAATGTCTTAATTAGACCAGCTCCAAGCAGCAACAAAAGGTAGTTCCTTGCTACCACTTCAGGTTTTGGATACTTCTTTAATTTATAAATACAATTAGTATGGCATCCCATTTAACTCTTAAAATAGATTCTTGGTTTAAAATATGAAATTTCTTTCATGGATTAATCGCATGAGGAGAAAATGAATACTCCAAATCAAGCAGGATAAACTAGAACAAGGTCAATTAGTATTATATTATTGTATGACCTATTTGTCATTTATTTGATGGCAGTTTGTTGCTACCGCTCCCGGTTTTAGTTTAAAGGTGAAAGTGGTATGTATAATATCCATCCACATTTATTTTTATATCTAAATCAATTCAAATATGAATAAAAATTTAAGAATCCAACTAATATCTGTATCTATATTATAGATAGAAATATAAAATTTTTTCGTGCGACAGCTTGTGCCAGAAGGCGAAAAACAGCATTGAAAGCCTAGTTCATAATGGAATTGAGACCACTGATCCCAAACGTATTCAGGAACCTTTTTAAACTTCTACATGAATCTTTTTGGACCAAGCGTGCGCCCTCAGATGGAGGTAGATTGGGATTCTCCCCTCCAACAACAAAGACCAAACCTTCAAAACCTTGAAGAACCATTTACAGAGGATGAGATTAAACAAGCAGTTTTTGGATTAGCAAAAGACAAGGCACCGGGCCCGGATGGCTTCTCGAGCAACTTTTAACAGGACTTTTGGGAAATAATTAAATCAGACCCCTGTGGCTTCTTCACTGCTGTTTACAACGGATTTACAAACATTTCAAGGCTCAACTATTCCTACATAGCCCTCATCCCAAAGAACAAGACAATCATACGGTCAGGGATTATAGGCCGATTAGCCTCATTAATGGAGTAATTAAAATCTTGACAAAAGCTCTGAGCTTCAGACTTGCAAAACATATGGATGCTCTCATCTCACAGCCGCAATCAGCTTTTATCAAGGAAGGAATATTGGAGACAGCTATCTAATGGCAATAGAAATATTGAACCAATGCAACAAAAGAATTTCAAAGGTCTGATATGCAAGCTCGATTATGAAAAAGCTTTTGATAGCATAGATTGGAACTTCTTGCTAAAACTATTACATGCCTGTGGATTTGGTCAGAGATGGATATCTTGGATTAGAGAAATTCTTCAATCGGGTAGAACAGCCATCCTGCTTAATGGGGAAGTGACCAAGTGGTTTCATTTACACTAGGGCCTAAAGCAAGGAGACCCTCTATCCCCTTTTCTGTTCATACTTGTTGCCGACATCCTAGCACGCATGATGGATAGAGCATCCTCAAATGGTCTAATTCGGGGAATTGGAACGGAGGAATCTATGACACAAATTCATTCACTACAATACGCGGACGGCACCCTGCTCTTCTGCAATGCATCAAAACTCCACGCCAACAACCTCAAGTTCATCTTATACAGCTTTGAAATATTAACAGGTATGAAGACAAACTTTGACAAAAGCTCCTTATTAACGATGGGTCTAGAGGAAAAGCAAGCAACGTGGTATGCAAATCTGATGGGATGCCGATTGACAAAGCTTCCAATAAAATACTTAGGCTTTCCACTTCATTACAAAAACTTAGCAAATCCGACTGAAATTTTGGAGGAAAAATTGATAAAAACTAGCAGGTTGGAAAGGCAAATGGCAGGAAGAATTATCCTGACAAATGCTATCCTTGGAGCCATTCCGTCATACTGGATGTCGACCATTTTAATACTAGTTGAAGTAATACAAAGGATTGAGAGAAAAAGAAGAGATTCTTATGGCGTGGGGAAGAAACTGCAACGGGGGGCACTGTCTTGCCAACTGGGCAATGGTCTGCAGGCCTAAACAATATGGAGGATTGGGAATAATTATTTTACAGTTATTCATTCAACAAGTGTCTACTGATGAAATGCTGGCGGAGATACTTTACAGAGCATTCCAGATCATGGAGGAAACTCATTAATGAGATCTACTATAAAAGCAAGCCCAAGCATCACATCCTCAACAAATCACAGACGCCTATCAGCCACATGGAGAAGCGTCGAAGGGACAAAAGACTGGTTTTTCAGAGCATAAAGTTCGAATGGGGCAATGGGAACAATAAGTTTTGGGGTGACACATGGTTTGGAAACAGTCCACTAAAAAATTGGTTCCCAATGTTATACTCACTCACGGAAAAAAAGATATAATGGTGGAAGGTTTCCTCCAAAAGATGCATCACCAACAAGGACGAAATGAAATTCTGAATCAAAGAGGGATGGAAGAGGCAAACCAGTTATATCAGATTCTACAAAATATACAGCTCAAGGAACAGCATGATCACATAACATGGAACTGAAACTCAACCAAATACTTTAAGGTTAGAGAAAGATACAGATTTTTCAGTCATGGAGGCCTACTCTCACATTTTGCAAAGCTTAACTGGCTCCTACCTCTCCCAGAAACATCAAAGTCTTCAACTGGTTAGCTGTTCATGACAGAATACTAACAAAGGTAAACATGAGGAAGAAGAACTGGGTTCAATCAGCGGCACGTGTGATGTGTGGAGAAGCGGATAAGACAACAGAGCATATCTTCTTTACAAGTGCTTACATGAAAATAATATGGTCTTAAATACAAAGGCAGTTATCTATTCATACACTACCAGACACCATGCTTCACATGTGGAATTCATGGAGATCAAGAAAGAACACCACAAGATCGGATGAATTGGACTGCTTATTTACAACATTGATATGGTTGATATGGAAGGAAGAAACGTCAGAAATTTTAGATGGGAAGCAAATTCGCCTTGGCAAATTCTGAAGAAAGTAATCAACCAATTGGAAAGGTGGACTGAAGCTCATAACGGAGAACTGAAACTAAACATTCAGAAACTTGCTCAGACGCTCAGCAATTAACAAACAACATGAAGCTTCAATGACGAACCTTTACAGTAACAGCCTCACAAACCCACCATATAATCCAATCTCCCCATTCTTCAACTTATTGTACATACAACTTTAGATTTTAGCAATGGGTTATGGTCTCCATAAGGTAGTCAATTGTGGAGGCGAACAAACATCGTCAGCTATGAACCTCACCAAAATCTGAAAACCTCTGTACAGAGCTGCTATGATCAATAAACTTTGGGTGGTTACTCTCAACCTCCCAACATTTCCATCAAAAAAATATCCATATCTATATCCATATTCATCAAAGAAAATGGATATGAATATAGATAGACAACTATCCGATCCGCATCCAGATATCCAAATCTATATGTAATTTTATATAATTTTATATAGCACTCATTAATTTTTAAACAAAATTTATAACCATATATACTATTTATTTGATTTATCATCTATTTAGTAATATCTTTAATTATGTAGTCATAAAGTTTAATTATCCAACTTATATCTATAATTATATCCATACATCCAATATTCGAATTGTATTTTTATCCGTTTAAATAAAATAGATATAAATTTTTACATCTAAATAATATCCATATCCGCATTTATATGCATCAGATAAAATAAATATGGATATAGGTATACGGGTATCCGATCCGATTTCAGCTCTATTTTAGATACTTCTTCAATATTATAAATACAATATAGCATGACAACCCGTTTAACTCTAAAAATAGATTCTTGCTTTAAAATATGAAATTCAGAGAAGTATATGCTTGGTCTCCACCTAATTCTGATGTAAACATGGAAAATTCGATCTGCTTGATGGTTATGGTTTTGGACTCGTTTCATTCCAAAAAGGGGAAGAAAGTTATCGATGTATTGATCACTGTTTTCTTGCACACAAAGAAGGCTTTTAAGGAAATTGGGGTCTCTTCTGATGTGAAATATATTATTGATCCTACCTACATGATCCGTGCAGTCCGTGCTAATGTATCTGATGGCATTCTACGCACTGTTTTAGGACAACAAGCTGTAAGAATATCCATAACTTCATAAAATCTATATGACTGGGATTCAACACACAGGTTAATGGTGCATTTGCTGGATTTTTCGGCAAAGCAATACCGACTATGTTATTTCCCATCGTCGAATTTATCTCTTACCAAAGCAATTTGATCCCAGCGGTCCGATGTGGCACCATTATTGTTTGACATCCACAGGCCAGCCTGGTTCATCTGATTATATATCCAAGGACTTCACAAATTTAAATGAATCAGTACTTCTTCATCCTCAAAAATATATAGAACGACGGACCAATGTTCTCATGTCTCTTAGAACACCAGGGTACCATGTTCAAGAAAGAGCGTATTCAACTTCAATTAAATTAAAGGCACACACTATTACTTTCAATTTTCAAATTCTAACGGCATAGTATTATCAATAACTTAGGACTTCATCCAAAAAGATAGGATATGGGACTATACATGCGCCTTCATGGATCCTCACATACTCTCGCCATTTAAGTCTCGATGTCCTCACAAGATTAAAGGTTCAAATTCAGTCAAATCTAAGAGCTCTATAGTCAGCCCTGATAGCTCCATGCTGCAATGTTTCTTAATCCACATAGATCATATGTCAGATCTGCTTTAATAGCATTTATTATAATCAAAGATCTCATCTAAAAAAATTAGTTAAAATGTATTATTTGAATTCTTAAGTTTATATAAATATCCAAAATTTATGTAATGCATAGCCAATACAGGACTAAACAAATACCTGCAGAGGTCCTTGCAAATGTATTGGCTCAGCCTGTATTCATGCAACTTATCAATATGCCTGAGACAGTTGCAGATAATTAAGAAGGCTGAATTGATGTCCATTGATGTTCCATTTCCCCCACTAGTTCAATGGAAAAAAATAAATAAATAAATAAAAAAAGAAGTTCCAGTTACTGCACCAAGATTCACCACTGAAAAGAACTTATGATGGCAGGTAAGTTGCAGAAGAATTCAGTGATAATCAGCAGTTGTTTCAAATTTTTTTCCTCTACTTTTTTGCTACAAAGACAGACCCCTTGCAGTCACATGTCCTCCACCAGGGAAGAAATCATCAATGCGCAAGAAGACTGAATGCTGGGGTTCTCGTCCTTGGAATCATTCAATTTTGTCAGCAACCTTGACAGCGTGCTGGCAATTCCTGCCCTCCCTGATGAGTATGCTGCGCATCGCTGACGGATGGCCCCTGGTCCCTCACCAAATCAATGTTCCGAGTCCCAGACACAAGGCTGGAAACTGGCCATGAAGGTGGTCGCTCCTCCCACCTGGTCGGCTGTTGGAACTCATTAAGCTGATCGGGCGCCAATAACTCAAGTCCCACATTCTGTTGATGCTCCTCCCATGATCCTTTCACCCGCATGATCCCCACCAACTTCATTGCCATTCCTTTTGAACTGAGCTAAAATCAACAGAAACAATAATATTACTACACAACTCTTCTTGATAAATTCAGCCAGTATCTATCCTTCTCTTATCCATACTCCAACCTTGTCATTTCTTGTAGTATAACACAACAACAAGGGATGTTGGGATTGATGTGAGCCTAATGGGTGGGCTTTTTTGAACATTTTTTTTTATCCTGGTCGGTCTTACATGGATGGATTGGTGCAGTTATTTTTAAGGTTTATCAGTGGCTTCGTCTCTAGATTTCCAAAGAAAGGGACAAAATTACTGGCTGTCATGTTTCTACTGCAGCCCAGGGATGGTGGATCTGTTCTCCTCCTCCCCATGACCTTGAGCAGTCCCTTGTCTTTAGTGCCAGCCCCACTTTCCCTCCCAAGCTAAAGCCCATCCTCAGCCTCTAAAGAGCAAAGTAGTTCTGGTGTTAATTACCAGATATGTATACATGGAGTTTGGCCATGTGGACTTTTTAGTTTGACTGTTATTTTGTTTTCGATGGCAAGATTTGACTAATATTTGTTTTAACTTCTTATGCATTAGCCATGTTCTAGGACTTGGATTTTTTAACTGTCTAAAGCTTTGGTTTCCACATGGGTTTGCTGATGGGCGAGAGGGTGAAAAGAGAAGTCCAAAGGCACACGCCAATCTTTTTTCCTCAAAGAAAGAAGATAAAGACATTTATTTCATTAGAATTGGTATTTGATGGGTTGGGTTCTCACGAGAACCAGTAACCTTACCTCCCATTCTCTCTCTTTCCATCTATGAAGCAGGCTTTTTTGGAGGTGCAGAAGGATGTTTGCTGTCTTTCATCAGTCCCAAGTTTTGGCCAATATAAAGGATTTATAGGAGGTGCAGGATGACGTTTGCTATTTTATTGATCGATCTACTTGAAGAAAGTGGGTGTGGCTGAGGCCACGTTTTAGTGCTGTCTCATTGTAAACGAGCTGAGATAATGGCTTAAAAAGAATGGGCTTGGAAGTGAATAATCGCAACAAAATTACGAACGACAACATTAATTACATAATGATTAGCCTTTCATACGAATGAAGCTATCTGTGAATGGTTCATGCTCAACATGGAAATAGCTTGTCTAATCTAACTTAATCTCGAAACCATTGGAGCTCACCCTTTCAAAGATTCACCAGCTTAGCTTGGAAAGATGGTGCTAAGCTCGAGTTGAGCCCAAACAGAGATCGAACGCCTTCTTATGACCGTGCCAATTTCAATCAGCCCTATGCTTGGCTTAGCTTGTGGTAATCATCAATATATGACACACAAACACCTCTTAACAAGCGATGATGCTTACAAACATCTCCTTAAATTAATGGAAATTAAATAATTCACTAGTTACAAATTAATGGGGAATCGTTCAGAGAATCATTCGCTCAATGAAAAGCTAGAGATTCGTTTGACAAGATTTCACTGTCGTGGAGCATATTGTCATTGTACCATGCAAGTTTTTGTTCTCACCAGAGGTTTAAGATGGCATTTCACTTCATCTCTACACGTGAAATGGCTCAATACTAACAGTAACTAATCTGCTGCGTCCTCCACCATTCAGAGCTTTTGCCAGGGGCATGCCATGATGCGCATGGGTAGTAGACTTTAAAGGTTTAAGATTCCTATCCCCATTCTTTCTACCTATCGTCTTCTGTTATGGTGGTAGCAGCATTGCAGTATAGATATAGTAGTAAAACATTAATTCCCATGCTCAGTTGGCTCCAAGCATTGTATAAATGTGTGGTCTGGTGTCCTTCCTTCCCCCCCTTCTCTCTCTCCCCCCAGTTGAAATGACACTTCATATCCATCACCTTAATATACTATTAGACATATCACATCTTGGCTGAGTCCATGATCATTTGATGTTAGTTGAATTTGTCTGATTCAGCCTTGCACTCTTTGTTGCTTGGTAGCTACTTGGTTACATTTTGTAGTTAAAAGTGTACAACTGGTCATTCAGAAAAAGAATCAATCCACATCATTAATAAAGATCTATGGTGTCCAAAATGCTTGTAAACAAAGTTTTTTTAATTGTTTGAGAGACTTTTGAAACCATTTTCCTTTGGGACACCACAGAAAAGTGTGTAAGAAAGTTTCAGGAATGCAATATTTCACCATGCATTAAGCATAAGCATGGATACAGAAAGACATAAAATTCAATCAAATAAAGAACCGTCAGTGGGAAATAATTACTGGTTTGATCTTTATGATTAATTGAATTACTAGAATTGGCATTGACCGTATTCTGAAATAACAGAAAGATGACAGAGAGAGTTGCTTTCCGTTTCACACGTTCATTTTTCCCCCTTCTCGTATGATTTTGATGTGGATTAGGTGCCATTACAGTAGGGCAATATATTTATCAAACAGACTCGAGATATTTAATTTAAAGTTTAAACAAGGTTCACCTAAATACTAATCCTTTCAGAATTTCAGGTCCACTATAAGAGTTGAACAGCTGTGAAAACATCAGGCTCTACAGAACGATATCGTTTTAATTAACTCAGTAGAATACATGTCATATTATCAGTAGAACCCGATCCCTGTCGTTGGTTATGTTGTAGTGGCTTTTTTGGAGGCCTGTACTTGGATGCACACCAAGGGGAAGCCACGCACCATTAGAAGTGGATTCCAACAAATCACACTGGAAGACTTTTCCTCCAAATGGGTTCACTCGCTACACTTTTCCAAAAGATCAAGTTGATAAAGCGAACACACCCCTAGGAATAGGGGCCTTTCCAGCATCATATGGTCACCAATACACAATTCAAAGCAAAGAGAAAATATAGTCACCATATTGTATGAAGCTGTTTCTCCTCACCACCATGTGCACATAAGTTTCCATTTCCTAATATCTAGCTAGTAATTCCTGAGGTCCTTTTCAGAGACCACATTATGGATTCATGGCCACATTTTTTCTTACATGTCTCCTAAAGATCTATATGCCCTGATTTAAACAATTTAATTAATAACTAAATATTGAAGGTCTGTTACATTTCTAGGAAGCAAAGGCACACATGCTATACTGGGTCCTCAGGTAGGGACCATGACAACTGGAAATGGGGTCATGAATCATGACATATAAAGAAACTGGAGGAGCCAGATCCAATTTTACCCATTGCTCTAAATAGGTCTCAGGTATTGACCACACATGCTGCCAGGCTCTTGGAAGGGGCAAATTTAATGAAGGACAGTGGCCTAGAGTAATCTTGAGTGAATCTATTTAAGATAGAAAGGAAAAGAGAGGTTACAAAGGTATTTACCTATCATTGATTGCCTTGTGAAGCTTCATAAGATGAAGAAACCAAAATCTTGGGAACCCCTAATGTTATTTAAATGTGGCAATGTGCTAGCCTTTTTGTAGAGTCCATATGGTACCTTCCTGTTGTTTAACAGAATATAAACAACCACCAAAAGCGCACTCACACACAAATGACCTGAAAGTATGTATGGCCTTCAGCCCTTGACAGATTGGATCTGAGGAAGTACTCAAGCCTTGCTTGTCTTCATAGGATTAAACAAGACAAAACAAAGGAAAGAACAATAAAAGTGACAAAAGCAGAAAGGGAATAATTCCCGTCATTTTTTAAAGGCTCTTTTAACAGCTTGCGCTGAAACCTGAAACTTCCAAGAGGTCTCCCCACCTATTCCACTACTCCCTCCGCTTATAATATTGTCTTGTTTTGGATGTTGCCATTCTACGATTTGTACTGACCTAAGGGCTCTTCTTTTATATCACAGATACTGGAAATCCCAGAGTCTAAGCAGAAAAGCAGTCAAACAATAGAAGGAAATACCAGAAATACACATAAAAGAAAGTCATCAGATAAATAATATATCAGTAATAAATGGCTATTACACTGAAAAGCCACTGCCTTTTCTTCTTCCCTCACCTTTCTCATAGATGGTCCTTTCCAGATCACAAATAGGAAAGTTTTATAAATTTTTCACAATAAAAGCAAATCCAAAGGACACTAGGTATTCTTAATTTATCTCTGCCATCCCCTATGTTCTCCCTAAAATGCTCAACTGTAATCTCTCTCTCTCTCTCTCTCTCATATTTTCCTTACAGTTCTCTATTAACCTTTATAAGTTTACAGCTGGTGACTGCTTCATCCATATTAAAAGCATGAGCTGATGACTCCCTCAGTTCTAATTATTCTCTTTTTCCTCATCCATTTCAATTTTCACTCATCCACATCTTGGAACTTACTAGACCAAACCAAAATCCAATACTAACCAGACCAGAATGACTTGAAAGATCCCAAGTCTCCCAAACAAGTGAATGCAACAAGAAAGCTCTCCTCTCATGAGACTGATGGTCTGCTGAGTTTCCTCTTCTTGGCAGCTGGAGTGGACTCATTAGAATTTGCATCTGACCCAACTGTTATATCATCTCTTTTATAGCTCAGTGATGCAGCATCCAAGACCCCAATTGGGCTGTGTGGTATAGAGGAAACTGACAGACTGGCACTTTGACTACTCTCCTTCTCCATCAATGTCATCCGCTGGATCACTTCATTACATCTTAACATTCTCTCCTGCAATTATCGCCCAAAACAGATCAGAACAAAAGCCTCTGAACATGGATGGCATCTGTTCAGTGTCACAACATTTGCCAGATGGAAAATTTACCTTATCTACATGGATGCAACAAGTTAAAGTGTTTTTGATTCCCACAGTCTGGATTTCTCCCAATGCCGAGAATGCAACAGCAGCAGCAATTTCAGAGGGCTTAAACCCTAGAAATCCTGTTCCTGCAAATCAATTTAATCCATATTTTGTTAGGCTTTCAGCTCGACCCAATCCACTATCACTGATAGCAAGAGAGGCTCTATTTATGTATAGAATGGAATCACTGACCTCTAACTGAACTCAATATAAGTTCCACAGACCGGGAAACTAATGAATTTGTTGGGGAATTGCCGTCATTAAACTTCTGAAGAAAGTAATCTATGAATGAGAAAGGCGTCACAGCTTGCATCCTCCACTTGAGGGTGCTTAGAACTAAAGCTCCATTCTTTGTATTGTCTTGGCTTCAAATACATATTTTGCCTCGCCAACCTAGAGGATCATTTAAGAATCACTGATAGGTAAGTGAAAACCCTGCAGCCAAGAAAACCGACAGAGAAATCTGTTTGTGGTCACCCTTCACCTGTAAATCTAGTGATAGAGGAACTTCAGTTTCCTCAATCTTGGCAGCAAGAGATAAGCAGGCCACAGTGAGCAACTGTGTCATCCAAGCCTTACCTTCCTAAAGACAGAGATATGAAGACACGAGAAATGGTAACAAGTAAATAAAAAAAATTATCCAACCACATCCAATCAAACACCTATGGAAAGTTACTGTCTACCCTACAATGTTCTCAATGAAATAAAGATTGCAATTGGGTGCCCTAAGATTGTTCTTACTGGGAGTTTATAAGCTGAAAGGAATCGATCCATGTAATTTACAGACAAATAGGCACTCAAAGGTCCGAACTTGTAATGGGCATGAACCTGTCAATAAAAACCCATTGATTACAAAGGAGAGAATGTTTATACATTTGAGCAAACAAAAGATAAGCAAGAAAAGAATTGATAATATCATAGGACAAATGAATGGAAAAGGAAAATACACCCATTTTACATAGATAACAAACCATCATCTATTTGTTGTTGGTTTCTTTCTTTCTTTCTTTTTTTTTTTTTGGTAGAGGGGGGGGGGGTATGAGCAGAAACATCTCGAACTATTGAAAGCACATATTGCAACCATTATATGCAAACCAGGAAGAAAAGGAAATGAAATACTGGAAATCAAGAAAGCTGCACATTATTACTATCAACATCAAGAGACAAATGATGGAAAAGGGGAATTTACACTCATTGTCAAATAGATAACAAAGAACCTATAAAACGGTTGAAAAACAGCTATATCACTAATTATAGGTCAAACTCAACTGAGAAAAATAGTCTTCTTTAGTTAAACTAATAATAATAGTAGAAATAATAGAAATGCAGAAGAATAAGCATGAAATTTGTCCGCATTAATCAATAGCCTCGAAATCAAACACCATGTGGACAGAAATCATCGGAAAATAGATCAAGCTCAAAGTCCAATAAGAAATTCATAAGACTGAGGTGAAAGAAGAAGGAAGGGAAAACTCCGACCTTTCCAATCCAATCAATGGCATCTCTCCTGACTGAAATGTCCAAGTCCCCATTCTGCAACCTCTTGGCATAATCCTTTCTCGGCATGTGTTCTAATTCCTTCTCAACCAGCAAAGCAATGCATTCCTCTGATTGTAGGGGAAAACTCTTTAAGAAGTCCCCATAAAAATCACTCCTTTGTTCTGGAATCCAGCCATGCTTATGGCCCTCGGCTTCTCCATCGAATCCCTCCTCTTCCCCATCATCAAATTCCAGAATGCTGGAATTATCCTCGGCACACAGGAGGTTAGATGAAGCATAGTCATAGGTGACACCCATTGGAGTTAGATTGAGAGGTTTTCTTCTCTCTTTCTCCTCAAATGGTGCTCTTTCGAGAGGAGGAGGTCTAGAAGATGGAGCCTTTCATACTATTAGCCATCAGTGAAGAGAGAAAGAGATGGGAAGAAAAGAGGAGAAGAGGCACAGTTGTATACATAGGTGGAGATGTGGGAAATGGCAAGCAAAAATGGGGAGAGTGGGAGTGCTGTGGAGGAGGAGGAGGAGGAAAGATGACGACGTATAAATAAAATGTTTGTTTGGGGGTTTGGCTGCGGGTGGTACCGGGATTCAGGAGGGTTTAGTGTAAGAAAAAAATGATGATGCAATAATTTGACTGGCAGGACGGAAGAGATATAAGAGTGATATGATTAGGACTGCATTAACGTGGCAGTACATCATGGCATGATTTGGTGAGGGGGAATATGGAAATTTCATGGAGGCCGAAATGTAATGACCCTGGTACATTTGGTGGGTCTATCTGATTACCTTCAAGGTGAAGGAATTTTTTCATGTAAAATTTTATTTTGTAAACTAAGATACCTCACTTCCCATTGATCACAAGAAAATAAGAGAAAACAAAATAAAATGCTCGTTCTGCTAAATTATGTCATTATTTGTATAATAAAATGTTTGTTTGGATTGATATGGAGATTTCAATTTTACAGATCATTTTAATTAGTGAGAAGTTAGTTTTTTTGGGTGATCCGGATACTTGTGTGTATCAACATATGCACACAAATATGTTTATATTAAAAGAGCTGGCGAGATCCATGAAATTTTCCATAAAATTATCAATTTATTAATAAAAATATTATAATAGCATATCAACATAATAACTAGAAAAAATCGTGTTCTATTGCTAAATTAACTTTTCGTTCTTATCCATACCCAATTTTATCTCTATTCAAACATTTAACTACTAAATAATTCCAATTGTCAATAAATCTCAACCGAAAAGCATTTTCACATGACAATATACTCCATGCATATGTGTGTATGCGAATGCCAATGTAAACTAAAGCCGGGGTCCTGGGGATATTACTAACAAGAAAGCATTGCTATTAGCTTGGAATTTCGGTTGCACTATATAAAAGGAAGATTAATATGTGAATGCTAGTATGCAATTATCCTACCAAGGTTAATGGATTTAGGGATAAGGGAATTCCAATGCTCAAGTTATCAAGCATTTTAGGATAATTAAGTTTTAATATGATAGTCAATATTATAATATTGCCACCAAGAATGTTCAAATTAAAATTATATATTTTAATAGTTTCTAAATGATGCGTCATATTGATGCAAAAATGGATGGATTCTATTATCCCAACTTGCTAAAATACACAATAAAGCATCCAAATTATAATCTATACATGTTAAAATATGTATAGATCGAAAATCAATAGATTCTAATTCTTAAATCATAGCAAATATGGTTTTATATCAATTTAATTGTTCATTTTGTATTGGTTGCACACCATCCAAATACATGATTTTGGTTTTAAGTATTTTTAGCAATATAAATCATAATAAAGTAGTTACCATTTTGGTCTTGTATGTCCTGTTATTGATCTTGGAATTAAGAGGACAAGATAATCACTCCTTGTGAGAGGAGTATAGCCTATTTGTTTGTTGTAACAGTAAACTATGGTCTTCAAAAGGAGCCTCTGTATCAGTGTTATTGTTGAAACCTTTCTCATGACCCAAATGGTCAGTCGCCAACCGATTCTAACCTCTAAGACCGAGGCAGTGAGCTCAGAGTAAGATGCATGCATAACCCACAGGCCAAGCCTGCCATGCTGTTAGATTCTTCGAGCATCTTTACACCTACGATCGAAGTCTAGCATATATACTACCGGGAGAACAAACAGATGCCACTCCCAAGCCTTTTTAGAGCCTTCGCGATCTCTTCCCCTCCCTATCCTCGCCGGCCCCGGCTGTTCCGACGCTCCGCCGCCGCGCTTCCCTGGTCGGAGCGCTTTGGGGCTGAGCCTCGGCACCATCGCCGCGCTCTCCTACAGGACGGGTGCGCTCAGTCCCACTGCCGCTTCTTCCCTTTCCTCAAGTAAAGCCCACCATCCCCTTCCTCCTGAGATGGCTTCTCGATTTCTCGTGGCTGCGGAATCGAGTAAGTTTTTTTTTTGTTGCTTTGTTCTCTCTTGATCTTAATATGGATTCCGAGATGTTGAATTTCTCTTTTTTCGAAGAAATTTCTTAAAAAAAAAAGGTGAAAATGACGAGAATTTCGCCTAAAAATAAGAAATTTTGGCACAGGAACTGGTTTTGTGATCATGGTTTTTATCTTGTACATTACTTCGATTTCTGTCGAACTGTTTTAGATCATAAGCATATGATAACCTTCAATCAGCCTGGCAATAATTGTTGAAGTTAGTGGGAAGAGAATGCTCGTTCTTTCCATAACTCTTCAACTGGTTTATAGAATACTTGATGTTTTGACCATTGAAGTTCATGAAACGAACATATTGAATCTACGGAGGCTGATTCGGAGCTCTTAAAAGCGCTCAAGAGGATTATGTTCGATGTCACATATATTTCTGATGCAACGTTTCTCAATTAAGGGGTATGCCATCGTCTGACTGTGACTGAGATTGTATGGTAGACTCATCAGTCTTTGGAAAGTCCCACTACATGGTCAAATCTCATCCTGGGAGCAGGGTTGTAAATGATAACTATTAAGCTGATAAAATGGCCAATACTAGAGTTTAGGCTGATTTATTAATGTTTTGATAACATGCAATGCATGTTGTGTGCCAACTGAAGATTTTTGGTTTGGGTATCCTCACCAACATCATGTAAGTTCCATCTTTTGCCAGGTGATGCCTTATCCAGTTGCCAATAAAAGTTATTATCTCACGATTCACGAAAAAGATTAAAATTTATTCACTTTTAGGAATTTGACCCCCTTAATCATTACATACACCCTAGATCAGTGCAATGGAATGTGTCTATTTGTCCATCTTTTGACTTTAGATAGGAGTAGGTCCGAAAGAGGATCTTATTTTAAAACAGAAGTAAGTTATTTTTTTAGTTGTAAACTATTTCGGTCAGAAGTGTATCACAAGGGAATCAGCCATTCATATTCTATTTCTATAGTGTAGGAAAAAAACAAAAACAAAAAGGTATGAGCTGCTCTCTTTTTGTATAGCCTTTTCCTATTACTTACAATAAAACAATCTCTTCAAATGTAGGCTAGATCTAGATACATCGCCTCCATTTTCTCTCTCTGTTCTTTTCCCGATACTGCCTGATTGTCATTTTAACAATCTAACTGTTTAATATGACTCTTATTATGTATGACAAATTGCCAATCAATATTTATATAAATTTGTACTTGATTTAACTGCTGCTTGTTACTGTAAATGAAACCTTCCAGGTCAAAATTCATCAATCAACCAACTGCAAGACATCTTCGTTCTACAGGAATGGAGGCTGCATCCACCACAGTTCCTGCTATTGTTGTTTATGTTACTGTTCCAAACAAAGAAGCAGGTCTGTCTATATGGTTTTAGTTTCTAATATACAAGCATGCTATAATAGAAAATATGTAGGAGTATCGATTGATGATGCAATTGTTGATGCATATTAACCAGGGCAACTTCAATGACATGGTTTAATACTTCTTCTGTGGATTATAACATAAAGAAATCAGACATACTTGTAGTAAATTAATAAGAAACAAAAGCCTAGAGAAGGATATAGTTTGGATGCACCATTGCACCAAGTTGGCATCTGTGTGTGTATTCCATGAAAGGTCTTTGTGAGGAATAAAAGGGGGAGGGGTGGGGAGGCGGTAGGTCAATTCTTTACCTGACTTGTCATTTATTGAAATGGAAAATTTAATGCATGAAGAACAGCTTGGTAGGCTTAATGACAAATATAACTTATGAAACAAACATATATATTAAAGATGACAAATATAACTTAATGACAAATATATATATATATATATTAAAGATGTGGTGTTGTTGGAGCATAAAATTAGGGCTCGGTGAGAAGTAAGTTATTATACAGTTTTGTGTGCCAGAGAAGAAAGGGAGAAGCCAAACAAGACTTGGATGAAGGAGGAGAACAATGATCTCAAGATGCTCCTATTTCAGAGGACTTGGCTGAATACGTGAACTGGGAAATAAGTAAATGAATATGAAGGGTGAGCTGTTATGAACAATTTATTTATGTGTGAGGCTTTTGTGGTAATGAACTTTGAAATTCAGCAAAGCATTTATTTATGCATGATCTTTTTATCATATGAAGCACTGTTCTGCTTCACAAATAGGAATACAGAATATGAAATTGAATCCATTGGTAGGCTATGTTTACCTGCCTCTCATTTATCATGCCCCCTCATGTGAAATAACTTGTAACCTGGCACTATATAACCTTGCTTAATGGAATAATTATGATTTATCCATCAAGGATACCAAATCATTTATTTAGTCACTCCCATAAAATGCTTAAGGTGCTGGTGCCTGCGGGGCACCTTTTATCTTTCTTTTTGCATACACATATCATTGTTTTGAACAGCCATCTCAATAGACATGGTTTCGTCATATTTGGGAGGTGCTTGTCACCTCTCCCTCTGTTGGTTTGGTGGTCCATTCCTTATAGAGGCACGACAAAAGCTATAATTCTCATTGCCAAACTTGATCAGTGTTACAGTTTAATGAACATATGGTGATGTGGCATGATGTGTTTACCAATGTTTGTTTGAATGTAGGCAAGAAGCTTGCTGAGAGCATAATTATGGAAAAGCTTGCTGCATGTGTGAATCGAGTCCCAGGCATGCACCTCAACCTTAAATTATATACACTAGTAGCAATTATGCATGGAGGCTTTATATTTGTTCAAATTATCTGACCTAGTTTATTTTAATAATGAATATATTGGTACTCAATCTGATTTATGCATTTCTGTAGGTTAAATATATGTAGTAAATTTCCAGATATCTTTTCAGATTTTGATGTCATATTTTTGCAAACAAGAGTTGTATTAAATTAGCAGTGTTAAGTAGTTCTTTATATTCGTCTTTTGTTGATAGAATCTTGGTAAGCTTTTAGGAATAATTAGCATTTGAATTGAAGCTTCATCAGTTATTAGAAGAGGGTTGGGGGGGGGGTGGCGAGAGAGAGATAGTTGAGTTGAAATGAAAACTTGATATGTTTTATTTATTATGTTCACTTTCATTTTGTCAGGTGCATGAAAGAATATTTGTTTAATTCTCATGACATTATATACAAAGACAGTCTTTTGCAATATGATGCATCCCATTGGCTTCATGGTACTTAAAGTCATTAAGATTTCATGGTTTTGGATTTGGGTCAACATTTGAGGAAGTGAGATAAAGAAATGTTATCACTGAATTTCTTTCATAAAATTTACAGAATCAAGTCTAGCAAGCACTAAGACAGCTTGACTTCGTACTGCCACCTTCTCTCCTTCTGCCATGTAGATCCATTTCCTTCTTTTGCTCTTTCCCTACTTACGCAGTATGCTTCATGGTCACCAAGAAAGTCCAATCGTAATATAATAGCACCCACCCTTCTCTTCCCACCCTCCCCTACTCCCTCCTAGGTCTTTGTCATCAAGTTCTCCTTTATCTACTTCAGCTGTCCACTGTGTTGGGGTAGATCCCTTAATTGCGGAACACGAATCTACCACCCAAGATCACAACTCCGTCCAAGAAAGGTCGATGTAGATACCACGCGCGAAAAGGAGGAAGAAAGAGAGAAAAAAATCACAAATAAATTAAGATAATGTAGATGGGCCTCAAGCTTACCTCCATAGGGTGTGTAAACTTCATTATGAGAGAAAGAAAATCAAACAAATATAAAAAAAACTCATCAGTCAACTCTTGTACAAAGATCTTTCAACAAGAAGCCCCAAAAATCCTTATAAAATTTCTCTGAAGCCTCTCTGTACGATCAAGACGCCATCAGCTATACAATGCGACAAACGACTTGTCAATCGGAGCTATATACGCTCCAGAATCATCAAATAGTATTTCCTAAGATACTGAGCTCAAATCAAATCCTATAATACTTCTAGACCGTCCGATCGTGATTTGCTCGAATTGTGGCCATCGATCGTGCAATCAGGCATCCTAGGCTCCTGATCAAACTCGAAAATGATCTGGACCGTCCGATTGCGATCAGCTGCGACATTAGCCGTCGGATCGCGCCCCAATCCACACCATCGTTGTGAGCCGTGCCCCGATCCATGCCATCACTGTGAGCCGTGCTCTGGATTGCAGTCCACAGTGGGCCGCGACTGGGTAGTGGGCCTATGCCTGCGCAGCCCGCATGCGCGCTCGCGCGTGTTTGGGCCAGCCCAGCGCATCACCATGGCCTGCACCAGCCCAGCACGCCGCGCTCGCGCGCCGCCGCATCCTGCATCGGCCCATGGGCCCTCCGACGGCCTGTGGGCTGTACCACCTGCTCACGACCTTCTCTCGTGCGATCTCCTCCATCTGGACTCCGTTTGCACTGATCTTGGGCTTGTTAGATTTCGTTCGTCATCCTGGACCTTGTTTTGGACTTATTATGGATCAAAACTCGAGGTATTTTTCTCAACAATCTCCATCTCGACTCGATATTCGGCCTCCATCTCTGAGAGCCTGTGATCCGTCTCGCTCCCACGTCCTGGGGCATGCTTGCTGTCTCATAGATGGGTAAATGTAGGAGTCAAGCCAGATCACTCGATCCCACCTCCGTCATGAGCTGTGTCCACTCTGACCAAAGGTCTGCTCAGGAAAGTCTCCTGCAACAATAGAAACTTCACTCTGCGATGTCACCTCTCATCCTCTTGAGTCTCCTGTCTCGTGCCCAATCCACCTCCATCTGGAGCTCCACCTCGCACTGGACTCCCTCTGGCTCCTGAAACTCTTGCTCGCACTAGGCTTTCTGTCAGGTAGTAATATCTTTCCGTCCTCTTCTTCTCCTCTAGAATAATCCTATCGCTGCGCATAACCTTCAGGATTTCATCACCAGCTACCCACCTGTAGCCGTTTGAATCCATTTTGCTCAGTGAGATACGATTCCGTCTGAAATTGGGTATGTATCGGATCTCGTCCAATCTCCTCACTACACCATTATGTGTCCTCCAGCTGACCGTCCCGATACCTCTGATCGCACAGCTTGATCTATTTGGCAGAGGAACAGTGCTCTCACTGCTCTCCAGAGAGTCAAACAGCTCTTTTCTACAACAAACATGATGGGTGCATACAGAATCTAAAATTCACTGCTGAGAAGAAGTAGATATCTCATCAGATATCAATAGGATATCATCCTTTGACTCGTTACTGGCCGTCGCCATAGTAGCCATCGTCCGATCTCTGAGTTGGAGCCAATCTCTAACACGACGTCCTAACTCATCACACTGGTAGCACCTGATCTTGCTGGGATCTCTCATCTTGGACCTGGATCGTCCTCCTTACGATCCTCTACCGCTTTGTCTGCTGCCACTTACTCCTCCAGAAATTATCAAAGTTGAGCTACCGCCGTCTGAGCTCGAAGCTGCATTCTCCCTCCGTAGAATCTTGTTCTGGAGAATTGCCGTGGTGACCTCGTCCATCTTGATGGTGCTCTTTTCCACTAAAAGAGCAATCACCAAGGACTCATACGAAGAGGGAAGCGACGCTAGCAAGATCAATGTCCTGATCTTCTCCTCAACCTTCTCACTTACACTGAAAAGATCAGTGAGAATTTTTTAAAAGTGACTGAGATACTCCTGTATGCTCTATCCCTCGTCCATCCGTAGTTGGTAGAATTATCTCCAGAAGAAGAGAGTGTTGGTGAGGGACTTCGTCATGCACAACTCTTCGAGCTTCGACCACAATACCATCGGAGAAGTCTCGCCAAGTACATAAATCACCACTTCATCCGTCAGGTACAAGTGGATGGTACTCACCGTCTACATCTGTAACTGCTTTCAGGTCTTCTCCTCTATGGTGTCTGGCTTCTTCTCATGCAAGAGAGCATCAATCAACCCATGATGGATGAGCACATCCTTCACCCTTGCTTGCCACAAGGAGAAATTGATTTTCCATCGAACTGGTTGATCTCCACCTTGATTGTGTTTGTCTTTTCCATCTCCAATCCCGATCAACACCACCTCCATCTGGATCGTCTGCTATCACTTGTTTACGATAACCGAGCTCT
The DNA here is from genome assembly GCA_000441515.1 of Elaeis oleifera. NCBI lineage: Eukaryota > Viridiplantae > Streptophyta > Magnoliopsida > Arecales > Arecaceae > Elaeis > Elaeis oleifera. The sequence continues at coordinate 188,948 of KE505013.1, read as the reverse complement.
GATACCATTTGTTAGGGTAGATCCCTCAATTGTGGAACACGAATCTGCCGCCCAAGATCATAACTCCATCCAAGAAAGGTCGATGTAGATACCATGCGAGAAAAGGTGGAAGAAAGAGAAAAAATCATAAACAAATCAAGGTAATGTGGATTGACCTCAAGCCTACCTCCATGGGATGTGCAAACTTCACTATAAGAGAAAGAAAATCAAACAAATACAAGAGGAACTCACCACTCAACCCTTGTACAAAGATCTCTCAATAAGTCTCAAATATCTTTACAAAAGCTCTCTGAAACTTCTCAAGAAGCCTTTTTGCATGACCAAGACGCCACCAGCTACCTGAACAAACGACTCGTCAATTGGAGCTATATAGAATTCAAAATCATCAAATAGTGCTTCCCTAGGATATCGGACTCAAATCAAACCCTAGAACCCTCGTGGACCGTCCGATTATGACCGGCTCGAATTGTGACCATCCGATCACGCAATCAAGCATCCCAAGCTCCTAATCGAACCCGAAATGATTTGGACCTTCCGATCACGATTGGTTGCGATATCAGCCATCGGATCGCACCCCGATCCCCACCATCACTGTGAGCCGCACCTCGATCCATGCCATCGTTGTGAGCCGCGCTTTGGATTGCGGTCCATAGTGGACCACGACTGGGTAGCGGGCCTGCACCCGCGTGGCCCGTGCGCAAGCGCTCACATGCGTCTAGGCCGGCCCAGCGTGCCACGCCGACCCGTGAGCCCCTCCAACAGCCCGTGGGCCGTACCACCTGCTCCCGATCTTCTCTTGCGCGTATCTCCTCCATCTGGACTCTGTTTGGGCTGATCTTGGGCTCATTGGATTCCGTTCGTCGTTCTAGACCTCGTTCTGGGCTTATTGTGGACTGAATCTCGAGGCATTTTCTTAACATAATGGTCTAGTCTACTTTTTCCATTTCAGTGCTACTACATAGGTTGACAAATGGGGACCTGATCCAGACTCAAATGTTCATGGGTTATGCATGGATCTAGTGGGGGCCATAAAAGATTTCAAGCCTATGTTTGACGCAAGTTTCACCATATCAACTCATACCACCCTGTATGGAGCACACTGCAATATACTGATAAGGTATTGGTACAGTATTGAAGTTTTGGTACTGCATAGGGGCTGAACTAGCCAATACCATGCAAAACCAGTCCATGTTGCACCAACCTATACCGCTCGCTGGTGTTACCATGGTTGGGTGCGAGAAAAGGTCTCTTGATCATGTGTCGTTATAGGCACTGTATTGTACCATGCTGCATGTACGATACTATATAAGTAAGGTATCTAATATTGGTATAGAGAACCTTAGTGTTGGATAGAAATATACTTGACTTGGTCCTAACCTAAGTGGACAATTCTTAGATTTGGTAGGATATGGTCTTATGCTATAGAAGTTGTGAATATGACTACTTGTAGAATCGATGCTTTTCCTAGTATATATTTTATGTAAATATTTATACATTTACTTTTATAATTTCCCTTTTTATTGCATTTGTTAGGTATTTTATATTCTAATGCCCTCATGGGTATTTAAGCATTTAATGGCATTCATGGAATAGATATGGCTTATTTTATGGTTGGACACACTGATCCCGCTAGGGGGCAGGCCTTGGCGCAATGGTAAGATTGTTCCATTGTGTCTACATATCATAGTTTTTGAAATATAGAAATAACCTCTCCGCATGTGGGGTTAGGGTTGTGTATGTCTAACCCTCCCGGACCATACAATGGTGGGGACCTTGTCCACTGGGATGCCCTTTTTCTAACATTGTGACCTCTCTTTAGGCTTCCTAATTGAAGGTCAAATCCCTAAACAAGAGCTCCTCTCTTCCTTGCTTCTTGGCTTTTGTGATCATTGGATCTCGCCCTCTAATTGCATCAGTTGGAGGCTTTAATTGTTATGTTAAGCCTGCCACCAACTTCCTTACCACTAGCTACTTCAACCACATGTCCTCAAGCTCTTGACTTTATCCATGCCAATTTTGAGGCTTTGACCATTGATTGTGCTGCTACCACTGGCCCTTGGTTCCTTGTCCCTTGTGTTAGGAGGTGGGTGGGGAATGAGTTTAGCATAAGCCCCTAAAGCCATAGCAGCAGCCTCCCTTAAGCATATGATGCCACTTTATTTAGAAATAATATGCCCACTAACAGTTCATACATGAATCTGCTTGAGACACAGACCAGTGTTCAGCATCTAGCTTTTTAAAATTCATCAAAGCAGAATTGGACCTGTTCAAAATGACGGATGGATAGAGTCTGGATTAAAATTTAGATTCTAATTCTGATGGGTCCAAGTACCATGTTGGAGGCAACAGTTCTAACCCAACCTGATTCCAGTCCTCATCTCCACCTCCACAAGAAAAAAAAGAAGGAAGGTTTGCACTCCAGTGATTTTTGGAAACCCTTGCTGCTACATTCTAGTAGCTTCTGCACCAAATTCGTTTTGCTTATATCTTAATTTCTAACTAAAGGATTTTGCTTATAGCTTAATTTCTAACTAACAGTGTTTTTCAATGTGTCTATGAATCTCGATATTTATCAATCCATTGATATGTCTGTGTGTGTGGTAATGATAGGGGTGCATTGTGTTCAAGGAGTGATACAGGTCTCTTTTCCTCCTATGTAGTCAACATACCCTTTAGAGACATAAATCCTTGAGGAGCCGTAAACTATAGTTGCACTACCAAATTTCTCATTTTTAGATGCCTATTATGGTCATGAGAAGCCATGTCAATTTCCTTGAACCTTTCGTGGAGATCTCTTTGGCCATACCCTTAACATCTTTTTCATGTCCCAGCATTACTTTTCTCATCAGCCATTGATCAGTCCACTGTTTAAGGCAATCCTTTCCACACGGAAGTTTCTTGCCTAATTTTAAGCATCAAACTATCCCAGTGAACTCAGATGCTAAATGACACCACAACCGAGGGTAAAGTTAGTAAGTAGAGAGGATAGAGATATAGTCAAAGTTCTTCAGTGCAGTCTTGACTCTCCATTCCTCTTATTAGTATGTTGTTACCAAGGAAAGAGGAAAGAATTATAATCAAATGTTGATAAGGCAACAGTCACAGATGGGGCCTTTTTCATGCCAAATCTTGCTAGAGCTTCCAATGCTTATTGAATTGGCTACCAAACCCTTTTTAAACACCATAAATCTGCCATTTATTCCTTAATGCTTCTATGTTTGCTCAAGGCCCCCGCAACATCGAGGGAGCCACATGAAAAGGATTTGTATTTACTACCAGTTATCAGAGTACAATAAAAGAACAACTTCAAGGGGTCAATTAAACAATTGTACAAAGTCACATGTATCAGGCTTCAAGGTACATTTTGTAATGTCATTCTGATAATAGTTCTAACTCTTCAATTTTGCTGTGACATCAAATAATAACTTGATACAGAATTTATTCGTCCCTGCGAAGTCAGCAGCCTTATTTAGCTAATGGATACAAATATAGTTTGCATTTTTTGATGTTTTAAGATTTTTAATGCAGTTATAAACATCTATTTGGATGTCATGTTACAACCACATGTTTTGATGATTTATTTGACTTAGCTGAAAAATTCCATAGATCTATACTGTGCTCTGCATTCTCCAGTTACAATTTTGTTAGATTGTGACAAATGTTACTTAAACCACATTTCTTTTCTTTTCCTCCACGTACTGTCAAAATACATTTGTTTCGTTGCATGTTTCCTAATTAATCATATGTTCTGTAATTGCAGGCATCGAGTCTGTTTATTGGTGGGATGGTAAGGTAGAGTTCTAATATACAAAATGAAGCTTTATTCCATTTGAAAATTATTCATTAAGCACCATTAATTTACCATTCAACCCAAGAAGTTCTTGACATCAATAGTTCCATATACCCCTATACCCACAAGTTTATAATTCATTCAGCCACAAACCCAGCATTGTCTGTATACAACTGATGTGCTTTAGGAAAAATGTCTACCGTACCAATAATTATCTACAAAATGTTAGATATGCAACCTTAGTGAAATAACATTAGTGCATCCTGCAATGATTCTGATGTATCCATTTGATGCCTCATAATTTTACCAACAAAAGAAGGGTCAACAACAGGCCTTAATGCCCTCCTTTAATATGTTTTTTAACTTATCTATCATAATATCTATTTTCAGGTTCAAAGAGATTCTGAGGAATTACTCATAATCAAGACAGGGGAATCCCTCCTGAATGCCTTGACAGAACATGTTAAAGCCAACCATGAATATGAGTAAGCTCCATTCTGAACACTGGAAACCATGTAATCAAGGGCAATCTTTTAGATTATGCTACATTGAATGCATTAAGTGTAGTGGCACATATATTTATTGCATTCTGATTAAAATAGTGCAGAGAGGACTTTAGCTAGATACCTGATTTCTATAATAAATGTTTACAGGGTCCCCGAAGTGATTGCTTTGCCGATCACTGGTGGCAACCTCAAGTACCTTGAATGGATCAAGAACAGTACTAGGGATATTTGACATAGGAAGTTATGAGATGCAAATACGTAGAGATCTTGGGTGCATTACAGTCGAGTGGTACGACTTCAGTGCAGTATAGTGCGGGTAACAGAGGCTGTATCTTAATCAATGCTAGATCCTATGCGGGTAGCTACTTTTTGAGTGGTAGGAACTGGTTGTCCTTTTTTTTTTGGGTAGAGGAACTAGTTGTCCTTGAATGATCAATACAATGCAATCCCTCGGTGCACTTTCCAAGTTTCTCAGCTCAAAACTTGCTTAGCAATATATTTGTCGTATTAAATATCAAAATTGTTTATATATGTAATCACTAAGCCACTCTTATGTGGTGTGATATAGTCAGGGCATATTTGTGAAGGAGATGGTGCAACTTGCTAATCGACAGGGAACCAGCGAGTCACGGGCATCCACTCTAATCTAGAAGAATCTGGAAAATTAACATTAAAATGCTTAATACTGAATCATAAAACATATTTGTTATTTGGCAGTGGAGGTATAATTTTTTATCAACTATGTGATACATGGAACATATATTTGATTTGGGTGCTCAAAAAGGTAGGAATGTGTCGCGGACGGGAGATTGTCTTCAACGTTCCTGTGAAATTACAAGAAAACCGGCAATTCAAAGAGAGGTGATGGGAACGGATTTTTTTGCCTGGGAACGATGTTTTAGCATTTTTTGGCAAACTGTTTTGGGATACCAGCGAGACATTTTCCTAACCTGGGCAAAATTATCACAATCCAAATATACCAAATTAGCCTTTGAATAAGGTGTGGGTGTGAGAATAATTGTGTTATTTTATTAGGATTTAAATTTTTGGTTTACAGTCCACTATGGAAGCGAGGTTTAATATCATCTTGCTCATGTCTCATATAAATTACATTTCAAGATAACCAACTTAAATCTTAGGGCCTATTTAGCATCATTGTTGTTCATCTATTTTAGTTTCTCAACAAATTAATGAAATATTACATGGAGACTGAAACTAAGGACGGCATTTGCACGAAGCTTCTACTATTTCTTTGGTTATCTCTTGCTTTTATTTCACTCCTTTTTAAAAGTAATAAATCAATGTTCCAAAAGCTCTAAACATTAAACCATTTGAAAAGCAAAAGGCGTTTACTTGCATGTCATTCAGTCTACTTCAATTTCTTTTTGGATTTTTGAATACAGGAACAGAAACGGACCCACCCACCACATTGATATCTCAATTATCCGGTTTCAAGTGGCATACATAGCCCAAAGCAAGTGATCATTACGACAAAGTTTAGTGCACAACAAACACAAAGTGGTCATGAATCAAATCCAACAAATACGGCTGCAAAATATTTTGTCAGACATTCTGGAAGGTAGCATGATAAAAGAAGATGCCATGTTTTACAAAATCTCGCATTGACGAGTAATATAGCAGCTCTTTATAATTTCTTGCTCGGTTCATAGTAAGTATGAAAATTGAGAATATCCACTTTAGTAGAATAGTAAGAATATCTGCTTTAGTCTTAAAAAATGAATTTCTGATGGTGTAAACCACGTAATATGTGGGTCATTGCAAAAGAACGACAAAAACACCAGAAACACTCACGATGAAGTAGACAGGATGCGTACATAGATGCCCAAAAAAATCCACCATCATATGAGTTATCTGTTTTGCTGGTACAGGAACAGATCCTTCTAGTTCGCTCTTCCAGGCATAATGCGTATTCAAGATCTCCCTTTCCATATGACACAAACTCAAACGACCCCCTTCAACTTCATGAAATATAACAGAATTGCCAGAAAAATAACGAGGACAGCGAGGAACGTGCTCATCCCTGAAAAAACAACAACATATTCAAAATTTAACAACAAGAAAAACAGAGAGTATGAAATCAAACCAAGATATAGAATCATCATATACCACTACTCTTTCTACTTTCAATAAGTGTCACCCGTGCACTTGAATCAAAGGATGCAGACATCAAGGCCCTGTGCACATGAAAAATAGCTTAATTTCATATCTTCAGCTGGCCAGTTATGGATATCGGACCAGTTATACAACTCTTAGTTTTGAATTAATGCATTTAACTATGAAGCAGGAGAAGGCTGGACAGTGACCTTGAATCTTGGGAGAAGATTAATGCAGTAACAATGCCGAGGTGTGCTTTTTTAACTATAGTCTGAACCTGCATATCTGAGTTGAGGATCATGATGTTTCCTTCTACTGTCCCACTGCAGAGTACACAAAAGGTAAATGTGATTGTTTGAGGAATGGAAAGATGAAGTCAACCACATTGTGTAGTGTGATAATGTGCATTACTTATTGCACAAAACATTAAAGCCCTTACATGGTATCATGACACTCCTATGCTATCAGACAATGCGATGCCTACCCAAATCTTGGCACATTTACAGAATAATCAAAATTGCCAAAGAGAACTTAATTGCACATTAAACCAGGTTTTCAGCAAAAAAAAAAGAGGATAACATAATAACATCATGACAGTACTTAGTTACTCATCAAGGACTCAAGAAATAAGCATCTGAGAAGCTAGGAGACAATATTTGTGTTACTCTTGAGGTTTTTGACCTTTTATAATTATATAAAGACCATCACACTTTGTATGGAGTTTAAATTTTCCCAGCCTAATGTAGAATCAAAGGACTACCACATTTTGTAAGGAATAAGCATCTGAGAAGGTAAGAGAATATTTGTGTTATTCTTGAAGTGTTTGACCTTACATAATTATATAAAGACCATCACATTTTGTATGGAATAGAAACTCTCCCAGCCTAATGGAGACTCAAAGGACCACTCAATATAGTTCCTCATAATAATACTAATAAGAGTAATAAACTCATGCAAATTTAGGGACGACACACAAGCTTACCGGTCGCACGATGAATTGTACAAAAAATTGTAATAAAAATCTATGCTTGTGCCACAAATTTTATAGTTCTGGTGTAATTGGATATGCTTTCTTTGCTTCCAATACATGAACACATATTAACAAACACAGACCCACCTGAGACAAGCAGAAAAAAAGCAAACAAAACAATCATGGTAATAGAGTGATCATGAAACTTGGAATTGCTCGCATGATGGTGGTAAAATTTAAATTAATCACTTACATTGCGAGGAGTTTACCATCAGCTGCTACATTAAATGCAGAAATAGGGTCACGGACTACCTTCTTTGACCCAAGTCGCTTCCATGAAAGAGTATTCCAAGACACTATCTTTCCTTGGTCACCTGCAAATTAAAGCTACCTATTCAGTCCTGTTAAGTACTAGAACAAATAAAGAAGAAGAACAAATGCAATCTGGATCATCACCATGCATTGTAGTAATCAATAGTATCTGACTACTATCAGTGCTCTGAGAAAACCTGCACAAGCCAAAAACTTCACCTGGAAACATGTATAGTTTGTAAGTCCACATATTCAAGAAAGTAGTTCAGGTACTTAAGAAAGTCGCTGAAGGGTTTGCTTACATCTTCCCTGTGCAGACTGGCTACAACTGTTGATGATGCCAGATCCCAAACCCTGCAAGGGCCACTATTTCCCAATGACACAAGAAACTTCCCATCGAGACTGCAAAACATGACCAAGCAGATGATATATGTGATTCCATATGCGACGAGCTCAATTCCATTGTGCATGTGCCCAAAAATAAAACACAATATTTAAGTATGAACAGTTTTCTTATTTAAACATGCTTCTATCAACCTGAAATGCAAATCCTTCACAGTCGCATGAGCATCAGTTTGATCAAGAATGCTTTCCAAACTTGGCCACTTGAAGACCCTCAAATGCCCATCCTACATGAAATATGGCAAGAAAACTGAAGATTTATAGAATCATGAATTAAGAGAGTAGAACAAGGATATCTGAAGATTTAATTTAGATCAAGCATATGCAGTAGACATATAATATCTAGCAGCATAGAAAACACTAAACAGTAATTATTTAGTCCTCATCAAAGAAAAAAGAGTAATTCTTTAGTGAGGCATAAATATTTAGCTAAAATGATCTGAATTACATCATCACATGTGGAGCAAATAACCTAGTAGCGATAGAAAACTATACACTGGTACAAAGAGAAAGGTAAGACCAATAAAACACGAAGGATACAGATAAACAAAAAGAAGCTAGCAGAAGAGGTTCCAAAAAATCTTGAGAGAATTGACGAAGAAATGGAAGCAGCAGAGAGAAATGTAACGATATGACAGATGAGGCAACACCCTCCATATCTGTCAATTTGGTAGGACTCTCAACAAGAATGTAAATAGAAATGTAACATAAGATGATGACAGCTGTTGAAAGGATATTATCTGCAAAATTAGCTAAATTTGGGAGCTCTCTAGTAGAATTCTTGAAACAATGAATAGAAGCATTAAGTAATGTTACGCATTTTGATGCTAAGCTATATCCTTTTAGAAATTGTGCTCTGAAAGCAACCTTAAACATCTATTCTGAAGTGGGGAGAAATCGCTTATGTGAGAAAATGGTGTAATTTTCAACAATAGATAGCCAAGAGAGGGCAGAGGTTGAAAGAATAAAGAGAAGAAGAAACTGAAAAGAAAAGAAATTCCACTTAGTAAGTTACAGCATCAGATTACTCTCATCGACTTTATAAAAAGTTCCTTTAGATTATCTCAATGGGGACAATCACTTTGTGGTTGACCGTAATTCACAAGTTACTGGAGCTTATAAATCTAAATGAAAGATGATCATCAACTTGCGGTCCAACATCTAAGTTGACTAAAATCCAGCATTCATAGAGATTATGAATCAACCACCATATCTCCTGAAGAGGCATGTACGATGACAATGTTAAGCCCACAAATTTTAATGGAATTCTTTCTAATGGGGTGATAACACTACATACTCAATGCAAAGACGGATAATTACTAGAATCTTATTTATAGCATATTAGTGCTTCAAAGGCTGAAGTTTCTTGAGTTGAAGAAGAAACATATTGCACGTGCACCTAACATGACAAAGAACCTGAAAAACATGATAAAAAAAATCATGTATGCCTAACATGGATTGCAAGTCATGTTGTTCAGTGTAAAATGCTGGTCTAAAAGGATGATAAAGGGAATGAATGGCCACCATCTAGTTCTGCTGTAAGCATGCCAACCATATAGATATTCATCGTTACTTCCCAAACAACCTATTCTCATCCAAACACCATATGTGTTGCAATCAAAGGCTCATGGCTTGGATGGGTCGGTCTTTGCTCCTGCATACGTGAGGTATTGTCCACTTTGGTCTCGGGCACTATGACATAGGGTTTCACATTTTTGCCCTTTAAAAGGTGCCTCACGTGGGAAAGAAGTTCCATCCCATATAAGTCAGAGTCCCTCTTGACTCGACCAATGTGGACTAATGATGCCCTCCACCTACACCACAATATAACCCTCTAGTCAAAGAAGACTTTGGGCAAGGTTGCGAGAGGTGCACCACAGTCCGCTGGAGGCATGCCGGCCTCACAATGGATGCCAATGTTGCAGTCAAAGACCCATAGCTTAGGTGGTCGGTCTCCGCTCCCGCATACGTGAGGTATTGTCCGCTTCGGCCTTTGACACTATGGCATGGGGCCTCACGATTTTGTCATTTAAAAGACGCCTCATATGAGAGAGAAGATCCTATTCTATATAAGCCAAAATTCCTCTTGACTCACAACCAATGTGGAATTAATGATGCCCTCCCACCTACATCACAACAATATGTTTTCCAGTTTCCTCTACTCAATTGATCAAGTTCTTCAAAAGGTTGTATAATCACTCTTCACTAGCGAATATGCCCTTTGCAAGATCCGCAATATTTGTATCGAGTATCATATTGGTACCTTAACGATATGGTATGGTCAGTACGGTATGCATTCCATATTGAAATAGCTCTCCAACTATTTTTCTCTATTTTTTTCTCCGTACGCCTCAATATGATTTGGTACAGATCAGTACGCACCTTGATACGCCTTGATACAAGTCGGTACATCACAGTATAGGGTAGTATGGCTTGGTATGGGATGGTATGGGACTTGTACCTCGAAGTTGACTCCCGGTATGCTATGGTGCACTCTATTCCAGACGATATGGGGCAGTACAGCAGACCATGCCCTTTGACTTCTTCCCGGCATTTGCACTCTAGTTAATAAGAGAATATGGAGGATTTTCTTTATTAACATTTCAAGTAATTCTAGGAACCGAGCAAAAATAATAATAAATGAACATACAATCAAATAACGAAGTTACTCTCCAACTCGAGTTAGCTCTTTGCTCGATAATTAATACAGATGTTTGTACAGTTAGTCCTTGTCAACTTTGGGCAGCATAAAGTGGTCAGACAGGCTATGGAAGCATATATTGCAAAAATAAAGTTCTAAATTGAACAATGCAACATTCAAAACGTACTGAAAAAAAAAAATCCAAAGTGACAAAATATTGAGCATCAAACAGTTTTCTACAATTATGTTCTTACTAGAATGACCGAAATTAATTAGTTGAAGTTATAAACTAAAGGCTACAGCACAGACACAGTAGCGTGAGGAAAGATATCTACCTCACCACCAGTTGCAAGCATTGATCCTTCTGCATTAAAGGCTACTGCTAACTGCAGCCCATCCTCCTCCAGTTGTGACAATCCCTTTTCAGAGGACTTAAGAGCCAATTTATGGGATTCCTTGCTCTCCAGAAAATCCCATTCAAGCCACCTACACAATATCAAAATCTAAAATTAGAAGCACTAGTATGGTCACCAAAAGCCAAAAGAAAGATTCTTCATGCTTAGAACTCCATGATCATACAATCCATCTGAAGGAAGAAAATACTGGTAACAAGCCGACAATCTATAAGATTAAAATACAGATATTGTGGATCAAAGATGATTGTAACTGGGAAAGGAAAATCTAAGATTAAGACTCGAATTAAAAACAAACAATTAATAACTTGTAATACAGTATGGTAAATTTGAAGGAAAAAATATCATGTTAAGTCAAAGGCATACATTTTTACTGAATGATCTCTTCTATAGAAGATATCTGTTCAGGCTTACAAGATATGGGGGAAAAAAGATGCCCCATGAACAAATAACCACTTAAGAAAACCAAAAATATATATAAACCTATCTAAGAGCTGTGCAGTATGCCTGCATACCATAGTGTACAACTATAAAAGTTGGCAACCTGAGGAAGAAATTAGTTGACATTGCAAACGTTATGTGCAGAACCTCTAAATGTAGAAAAGATTTTAAGATATTTATACAGAATTTGCTTCCTCTTTAAAAAGAATGATGCAAGAGCGAAAGAACGTGTGATCATATTATTGCCAATAATGTGTTTTTCCATATGGAACTAATTGCTGACTTATTCAAAAAACCAAAAAAAACCACCTTTGACATTGATCATTAATTTACAAAGCTCGCATATGCATAAAATCAATGTAAAAGAACATCAGTTTAATCACTTAAGAAATGACCTGCAACCCTTTGGAAATGAGCAAAGGATCCCATTTCCGCCTGGATGTACAGCCATCCTATAAGGCACCTCAGCATCCGTTCCCATCCGAAACACCTGAATCATTTTAAAAGGATCAACATTTAAGCATTAAAAGGTTAGAAACTACTTCAGACTCTGCAACCCTATCCAAATTCCCAAATTGATGCCATCTATCGCAACTTAGAAAAAAGGAGCGGATTTTACCGGCTGATCGGAGAGGGATCGTGACTCGAGATCAAACTCGGAGATGACGAGGGCGTTCGGAACCCCGCTCCGGCCTTCGCCCCCGCCTCCCCCCAGAGCCACCAGGAGCCGATCTTTCTGAGACGAAGGAGAAGTCTCTCCCTCGCTTCCTTCGCCTCCTTCTTGCTTGCCTTTGTCTTCCTCCTCCGCCGCCCTGCCCCTGTCTTCCTTCTCCTCCGCCTCCGCCGCGGCGGCGGCTGAGATCCGGTCGAGGGGGACCCAGGCGGCGCAGTAGATGGGGAAGCCGTAGGTCTTGGAGCAGGGTGGGATCTCTCGCCGTCCCCTCGCCATGGCGCTCCTCTGGCTCGAATCTCTCCTCTTTTGTTCCTCTTCCTTTTTTTCCCTCTTTTGAGTTTTGACGCTTCGGCTCTGTAATAAGCGAAGAAGCGTTGGCCGTCGTTTCGGGCGCGGCGGTCGTGGTCAGATCTCGAGGACGGTGGGACCGAGAGAACGCGCCACTCCACCTTGTAGTAGTTTAACGGAACCAATTCTCCAGTCTTTGGTGCCAGTGCTGTAGCTTTCTACTGTTTTTTTTTTTTTGGTAGGAACTTTCTGCTCTATTTGTATGACGAGGGAGCTGGTACCATCACGATGGAGCACTGCGAGAATAATGGCATGATGCTAACCCAAGAAACCCTCAAGGATGGCAATAGGCCAGATCGGCTCACATTCAAATTTATTTATAATTAAAAATTTTATATCTATATCTATAGATCTGATCAATAAAATATAGATGGAATATATAATTTTATAGATAAATATATAAGATGAATAGAACTCGATTGGATATATATATATATATATATAATATAATAATAATAATAATATTATTATTATTATGATATAGATATATGTCAGATCAAATTCTATACGAAGCATATCATTGTTCATATCCCATTCGATCTTACTTAGCATATTTTTCAAAAAATTTATGTCATCCCGTGTTTTAATTGAATCAAATAAAATCCATCCCTTAAATCAGATTGAGCCGGATACATGCCCTCCTCAGAGATCCTACATGATTTATAGCACTCCATGAGAAATATTAATATACATAGACAGTAGAATATTGTGGATTACCACCCTTGCCTCATTGACGGTTTGACTTACTATGGAGTGACTTAAAAGACGACCAAGAAAAGGTATAGTTACAACATGAGTTGAAACCTTAGTTACAAAAAAATAAATAAATAAACATGAGTTGAAACCTTTTACGTTGCCTTGGTTGTAAGTTGCGTGTACTTTATTTAGATAAAAGAAAAAAGAAGTAAAATATCTTGGACTAACTTGTCCTCCAATGGCTTGGTTTACTCAACCTTCATTATTTAGAATATTAATTGGGCTCCAACACAAA
>KE505013.1:130014-160372 GCA_000441515.1 Elaeis oleifera | reverse complement strand
TCATTGGAAGCTCCATCTATGTGTAATACCCAGGTTGACCCGGGGTTATATTCAGAGGTCGCAGCTTCTTTGGAGCTCCCATTTTTCGATATTTGGTCGGTTGTTGAGCATTCCGCAATGAAGTCGGTCAGAACTTGTGCTTTCAAAGTAGGTCGCGGTCGGTACTGGATGTCGAACTCGCTCAGTTTCACCGCTCATTTCGTCAGTCATCCTGATGTGTTGGGGCGATGTAGGATCACCGTTAGGGGTTAGTCGGTGAGGACCACGATGGCGTGCGCTTGAAAATACGGACGGAGTCGTTGCGCTGATATGACCAAGGCAAATATCATTTTCTCTGCTCTTGAGTACCGAGTTTCGGCTTCGTGGAGCACTTTGCTGGTATAATATATAGGTTGGTGAATTCGGCTCTCGTTCTCTCGGACGAGTACCGAACTAACCGCCTCTGGGGTGGTAGCCAAGTAAAGGTACAATATTTCTCCGACCTCTGGCTTTACAAGCAGGGTGGAGAAGTCAGATATTTCTTCAAATCTTTGAAGGCTTGCCGGCACTCATTCAACCAAGAGAAGTCCTTTGTCTGCCTCAGGGTTTTGAAGAACTGGAGGCATCTCTCAATCGATCGAGAAATGAATCGGCTGAGTGCGATGATCCTTTCATTGAGCTGCTGTACTTCTTTTTTGGTGTTCGAGTACCGTATGTCGATAATCGCCTTTATCTTCTCGGGGTTGGCCTCAATTCTGCGTTGAGAAACGAGGAACCCGAGAAACTTCTCCGAAGTCACCCCAAAGGTGCACTTGGTCGGATTTAGCTTCATCCGATGTCGCCGGAGTGTGAGGAAAGTTTCTTCTAGGTCTTGGACATGATCTGAAGCCTGTGCACTCTTCACCAGCATGTCGTCCACATACACCTCCATGTTGCGTCCGATTTGAGCTTTGAAGACTTTATTGACGAGTCGCTGGTAGGTGGCTCCAGCATTCTTCGGACCGAAGGGCATCACTCTATAACAGTAAAGGCCCTTGGCAGTCACGAAGGTCGTATGCTCTTCGTCCTCGAGCGCCATCCGGATCTGGTTATACCCCGTAAAGGCATCCATGAAGCTGAGTAGTCGATGACCGGACATCGCATCCACCAGTTGGTTGATCTTCAGCAGTGGAAAGCTGTCCTTCAGACAGGCTCGATTCAAGTCGGTGTAGTCGATACAGATCCTCCACTTTCCGTTGGCTTTCTTCACCATGACGACATTGACGAGCCAGTCGGGATATGTGATTTCTCTGATGAAGCCCGTCTCTAGTATTTTGTCCACTTCCTCGTCGATGGCCTTCTGTCTTTCGGGGGCAAAAGACCATTTCTTCTGTCTCACCGGCCTCATGCCAGGGGCGATATTGAGTCGGTGAGTCATTATTTCCGGAGGGATGCCGGATATATCCGCTGCTGACCAAGCGAATATGTCGGTGTAGACTTTCAATAGCTCTATCAGCTGCTGTCGCTCCGGGTCGGGCAATTACGACCCGACCCAGATCACCTATTCAGGATTCTTTGCCATCGGGATGGAAATCAGCTGTTCAGCCAGTTCACCCCGTTCTTTCTCTTCCCGTTGGTCCAACTTATCGACCGACAGAGAATCCTTCGATTTATTGTTTTGAGTTGAGATTTGGAAGCATCGTCGAGCGAGCCGTTGATCCCTACGTATTTCTCCAACTCCGTTTTTAGTCGGAAATCGAACCAGCAAATGATATGTCGAGACTATCGCTCTGAGAGCGTTTAGTCCGAATTTTTCGAGTATGACGTTGTAAGCCGAAGGTACTCGAACGACCGCGAAGGTCAAGTAGACGGTGCTTTATCGTAGTTCGGTCCCAGCTGTCACAGGAAGAGCAATTTCTCCTTCCACTACGACGGCATCTCCGACGAAATCTACTACGGACGTAGAGACTCTCCTGAGTCGGTCGGTCGACAGTTGCATTCGGGAGAAGGTCGAGTAAACAAAACGTTAGTCGAGCTTCCATTATCAACAAGAATCCTTTTATATCAAATTCGCTATTGTTGCCGAGACAACAACAGCGTCATCATAGGGAGTTTGGATTCCCCAAGCATCTTCATCTGTAAAAATGATTACATCATCCCGGCGTGGCTTCTTCGTCGACTTTTCTTCAGCAGTTGTCCCTCGGTCTAGTCGTTTGGAGATCATGTTGATGACTTCGACAGTAGGCTGATTGTTCGCTGCCTCTTCAGTCGGTTGGGGTCGTCGGTCGGGAAGGGGTCGAGTCGGTGGGTCCCTTCGATACTTTCCGAGATATCCTCGTCGTATGAGGGCTTCTATTTCATCCTTGAGTTGGATGCATTGCTCGATGTTGTGACCGTGGCCCCGATGGAATCGACAGTATTTCTTCGGTCGCGGCCCTTTGCCTTCAGAGGCGGAGGCCGTCGCAGATATTCCGCTCCTTCGATCTCCATCAGGATCTGCGCACGAGGAGCAAAGAGAGGGGTGTAGGAGTCATACCTGCGATGCATCGGTCTCGGACTCCGCCGTCGGGGCGATCTCGGGCTCCGTCATCGGGGCGAGACCCGTTTATCGATCAAGGGCCTGCTGGGTTCAACAGGAGCCCAATTTTTCTTCCGCTTCTCCTTCTGGCTCTTGCTCTCAGTCAGGCGCCAGTCGGAAGCTCCTTCATCCGTGCGCATATATTTGTACGCGCGCTTCAGCAATTCGGCATATGTCCGGGGGAGGATCTTGTCCATGGAATATGTGAATCGGGACCCCCTTAGTCCCCTCTTCATGGCTGAGATAGCCATGTCTTCATTGAGGTCCCGAACCTCAAGTGTGGTCGCATTGAATCGGGCCACAAAGTGTCGGAGTGTCTCATTTTCTCTCTGCTTGAGGGAGAAAAGACTGTCCGAGATTCGTGACGGTTTTCGGCTGGTGCTGAAATGAGCCACGAAAGAATGCTCAAGCTGTCCGAAGGAGTGGATACCTCCTGAGCGGAGGTCGGAGTACCAGGCCCTAGCAGCTTTACGAAGTGTGGTGGGGAAGCCGATGCAGAGGAAGGGCATCGGTTGCCTCTTGAATTGTCATGAGAGCCTTGTAGCTCTCCAAATGGTCAATTGGGTCGGTGGAGCCGTCGTAAGGCTCCACATGAGGCATCTTGAACCGACTAGGGATCGGTTCGTCGAGGATAAATCGGAAGAGAGGTTGGGTGGTCCGGAAGTCGATGTCGTTTGAAGACTTCTGGCCATCCTCCTAGAGTTGGACAAGCCGATGGTTGATTTCTTCGAACTTACGTTCGTAGTCGTCCAACCGTCGGTGTTGAGAAACCCCAGGGGTCGAACCTCCCGACGAATTTGAGAGGGAGGCGGACGGTGTCCGCGGCCGCTTCTCCTTCCTCGCTCGCTCCAGCTGGGAAGGAGAGGGACGCCGAGACTGGTGGGTGTCGCACCGTGGCTGCCTCCCCTCTTCTCGATGGGAGTGCTGAGACGGCTGCTCTCGAGGAGGAGATGGAGGTTGATGTGGGCGTCGGCGGCTGCTTCTGGATGGCATCGGGTGCGCCGCCGATTGTTCCGCCGGCGGTTGCGGTAATTGGGTTGGTTGTTGTTGGAGGCTTTTGACCGCGTTCGTCAAAACAGTCATTTGCCGCACGATCGCCGCAATCTGTGCCTCCATGGTCACCACAAGATGCGGAGAGCTGGGTTCCGCCATGGAGGGTAAAAAAGGGACCTCTTCCCGGCAGGAAGAGTGCCTCGCCGATCCGGTAGCTCTCAATCGTCTCGAAAGATTTTTCAAGCTCTATGGAGCTCACCGACCGAGCCCCCCTTCCTAGCGTGCCAAGTCTGTTGCGGCCAATCCCCTCGTCGTCTGTTCACCGGGGACGCACACCTGCAAGAAAATCCTCATTGACCGGAGATGTCTCCGGTGAGGAAAGTTCTCATTGACCGGAGATGTCTCCGACGGGGACCCTCCGATACTTAAGTCAGAGAGGAGACTAGGCAACAATGAAAAAAATCAGGGCTCAGTGATCGAGAGAGAGCAAGAGCTTACCAAAATTGTTGCCTTACCCCATTTTATAGTAGAATGCGGTATGGTCCCGTCATTAATGGTGTAGACAACTGGAGAGTTGTCAAATCGTCGGGGGCTATCAAATCGTCGTCGGTTGTCAGGTTATTGAAATTAATCCATGTTCTTGGCAGGACAACGCCCCATGGCGATCGTACAGCATGTCCTTGGCAGGACAACAGCCCATGACGCTTGTACGGCGTTTGGATGGGCTGACCGACTATATGTCGATATTTGATTGCCGGAACATGCTGTACCGTCGGGTGATGACTCGAAAATACCGTCGGCTGATCTGGTGCCTTGTGGAAGTCGGATGTCGGCTGTCATATCCGACAGAGAGTCGGTGATATGGATTCGGTCGTTCGGTCGGTTGGAAACAGTATTGATCTGTTTGGCCGGCATAATTTTGATCGGATATTGTCGGCAGTCATTGTCGGAGTCATCTGTCCATTCGGTGGTAGAGTCGGACGTCGGTCGGATCATTTCGAGAATAAATCGGTGTATAAAGATAAGTCGGTATATCCCAACATTAATGGAAAGCATTTACAATGTTGATGAAAGGAGGAGACGCAAAGGCTTGCCATCATGAATACAACAATGTCCTCCTGATGCACAATAAAAGAAGAAATGAAACCAGCCCCAATAAAAATAAACCCCACAACACACATTCTTCTAACCCCACAAAAAAACACACCCAATTAGCAACCCATTTTATTAATCAACGAAACAAACTCTACCTTAACACAAACACGTTCCTTCCCCTAACCCAAACACCCCACCCCACCACAGTGCCTCACCCCTTCATCCTTTCCTCTTCTTCTCTTCTCCGCTTTCTTCTTCTTCGATTCTGCCTCTATTCTTCTCTGAAACTCTCTTCCTTTTTTGGTTACTCTCTTTCTTTCAATGAAAATTTCCAGAACCAATCAGCCAAACCACTGGTGGACGGCCACCCCTTCGTCCCGAAGCTTCCCATAGAGGGCGAGGCACTCCCAGTAGGCCCTCCGGCTTCTCATCTCTTTTCTTCCCTTCTTCTTCTCCCACTGGTGGTCGCACTCGAGGAACAGCTCGTCGACCAGCCCGATCGCCCGCCCTTTCACCACCTCCTCCACCACCCCCGCCTCCGCCTTCATCACCACGTACTCCTCCTCCCGGACGTTCCTTTCCAGCCAGTCAGCCATCCCACCCTCGCCCCCCGCGGCAGCCGCTTCCGCCTCGCCCGCCGCCACCTCCACCCGTATGATCTCAAAGTCGCGGTCGCCCTTCGGGTATTGGCGCTCGAACCACGCCGCCGCGGCCCCGCCTTCGCCCCGCCGGCCCACGTCCACGAAACCCGCCGAGGGTACCCCGCAAGTGAGTCGCCCGTCAGCTCCGGCAGGTACCGCGGCCGCAGCGGCGGTTGCCGCCTCGATGTACGCGGCGGCTCCAGGAGCACGCCCTCCAGCCCGTTCAGCGCCTCCTTCCTGGCCTCCGGCACCGCCAGAAGCCGCCGGCCCTCCGCCGCTGCACCACCTGTGCTTCGCTGTCGTAGACATCGGTCTCGGCCGCGGCCGCCGCCGATTTCTTCCTCATCGCCGCCATTGTGGCGGCGCCGATCCTTCGGAGGTAGGCCATCCGGTAGTTCTCCGGCAGGCGGAATGGCTCCAGTGGGTCGGAGGTGACGCGGACGACGGCGACGCCGTTGATCTTGAGGGCCTGGTCGATGAAATCGAAACCGGCGCGGCCAGCGGCGGCGAGCACCTCGTCGGCGGAGATGACGAAGTCGACGGAGCCGTCGGGGAACGCCGGCATCCGGTCGTGGGAGATCGCCTCGATCCCGTTGTGTGTCAGGTACGGAAGGTGGACACCGGGGTCTCCGAGGAACACGGCGCGGTGCTCGGGCCGGAGCAGCCCGCGGAGGCGCAGATCGCCGAGGAGCATCGGCAACACGAAAACGTCGTCGTCGATCGGCGGACGGCGGCGAGAGGAGCGACGCTCTCTGCGGCGGATGCGCGACGGAGGAGCGCTGCTTGGAGCCAGGGGAAGGACATGATCACGAGGGCGAGAAGCACCGACCGGGCGAGGAGGCGCAGGAACTGCGGGCCCGGGAGCCGGATCACGAGTCGGTCGCTGCCGACCTCGACGGCGCCGAGCCGTCTAACCGCCCTCTCCTTCGTCATCTCCTGACGGCGGGCTGACTTTCGGGAAGAAACATAAACGCTGGTGGTTCTGTGTTCGCAACTCTATTTACAGAGAGGAATGAATTGGCGAAGAAGGAAGAGCGGAAAGGGAGAGAGAGACGGAAGGGGAATGCGCGCGGTGAGACTAGCGAGTACAGAAGCGGGCGGCGGTGTGGTTACCACCCACGAGAGCAACACGGGCGCCAGGGGTTCGAAGAAAGAGGAGCATCAATTGTTCTTGCGCCAGCGTTCCATGGCTTACGATGTACCCTAGGATTGACGGTGGAGATTGTTGATATCAGATCATCTCTTTCTCCCCAGCCGGAGTTGGCGAACTTTGATGCATAGGGAATGGGCCGGGGAGGGTGAGGGGGAGGTGAGAATTTTGTGGGTTCGGATTTCTTTATCTCACTCACGTAACAATCGGCACTTGATTGGTGATTTATAGGGAGGGAGGAGGATTGTTCTAATTTGGATGGGGTGGGGTTTACTGCGTTTGTGGTTCTTTCATGGGGCTTACTTATTCTTAGGGGTGGGCGATTAACGGTTCCACCGGGAAAGTAGAGTTACGTGTGGTGGCAGGCTGGCCAAATGCGTGTTGGTTTCGATGGTGCGGTTATAGAAGGATGAGGGTGCGGTCAAAGGAGTTTCCTAATCTTATATATCTCGGATCTGATTGGTATAAAATTTATTTAAGATACATATTTGGGTAAAGATTTAAGATAAATTTATGTTATCACATTATAAGGGCTACATGGTTTTGTAGTTTAGGGTTGACGGGAATCTGGAATTTTTAGAATAATGATGGCTGTCATGAGTCATGACAACCTTGGCGTAATGTGAAGCTCGTGCTCCATGCACGCCCATGCATACTATAAAAACGTCATGAAAAGTTGTATTCAATTCAATTAGAGTGTCGTGATCAAATAGCCATTTTTATAGCGACGTGGATGGAGAGAGATAGAGATGGGCAGGTTTTGGGGTCGCAGTATTTAGGAATACATTATCCAAAATCATAATCTCTGGTTGCTAGGTAGAGGGCTATGATTACTGCACAAGATCTAGTTCATCATGTAATTAAACAACTATTTCATAAGATTTGTTGTCGTTACATGTATTTAATAACATTACGGGGATGTTTGGTTCGTAACCAGAATTAGAATGAGAATGAAAATCGAAACGACTTGAAATCGAAATCGCTAAATCCTCCGAAGCGTGTGGTTCGTGACTGGAATCGAAATCAGAATAGAAATAAAAATTGAATCTATAGAGGAGAGTAAAGATTAAATTCTATATAGATTGATTTATTTTCATTTCACTCTGAAATCGGAATGAGACTCTTCCCAATAAAACGGTTGGAATAGAGTCATCTATTCCGATTCCAGATCCTACTTCCTCCAACCAAATATTTCTTATGAGATTGCCTTGGAATTGGTTTAAAAGCCTTTGAAACCCTGTAGGGAAGCAAAACATATGAAACTTTACAAGAGAGAATCTAATGGAAGTGGAACAGCACTGGACTAGGAGGCTGCCAGATTACAGAAATGTGCATGCTTTTTTTTTTGTTAAATAAGTCAATAATCTTGAATAAGTCATAAATTTATGGATATCAACTACCGTAGAAATTTAGATTGGTTGGTTCTCTTATAGCAAGTTGACTTTCAATTAGGTGTTGATATATCATTTAGGATATTAGGGGCACTCTTCTTGACGGATGTCCAAAAGTCCATCATCAACGGAATATTTGGATTTAACCTCAAGTGAATTACAAGGTACATGCACCTAACCTCAAGCGAAACATCACTAGTGATGTAACAAATAAAAAAGGTCACTGGGAGCTTAGGTTCGTCAGAAGTAGGTGTACTAGTGTACTACCATTGTCATAAATATAAGGGGAAAAACTCATATAGGCTGCTACATATTTGACGGTCATAAACTTCGTTTGCAGTGCTCCCGGCAGGGAAGAAGTGGATCCATTGATTGGCGAGTGAGGCGAAATCACTGAGTCTCCATCATGCATCTGTGGTTTGTCTTTTGTATAACTCCTTCCAGCTAAATCATGCAGCTTAAAGCCAGATTGGATCTCGAGTTGACGTTGGGTCATCAAACCGGCAGAGGATCGACCTCAATCTTTTAAACCAATAACACACAAGGTGGAAATTAAAACGTTCTGGGACGTCCACAACCTCTACAAGGCTGAGACCAAGCCCATCTTATTCCTTGCAAATTTGTAAATTGGGCTAGGATTGCTCAGGCACAACTAAAGCAAGCCATGTTTGGTCAATTAACTGATTCACGTATCATCCATTGCCGAACAGGTAAGCCCTGCTGTATCACCAGCCTTTTTGCAAATAGACGGATGGTGTTTGATTTCCCGTACTGGAGAAAAGATCCAAACCGAGATGACAGGGTTTTAAATGAGAACCAACTCATAAAACCTAATTTCCACAAGAGCCCCCTTAATAAACCGTTTGTCCCTCTGGGGTTCCCAAAATGGCCATACTTGGTCATGCTGATAGCACGAAAACACTACTTATATGATGAATTCTGAAATTGTTTGCAAAATCTTTAGAGCTTCAAAAACAGAGATTTGTTGCTTTCCAAAGACGGGAAAATAAAGCAAGGAACAGCCTCAGTTTGTGCAAGCACTGTCTTTAACGTAAATCTTTATGTGGAATTTCACTGATTCAGAGAAAAGCAAAAACACAAAACAATGGTGCCAAACAAGCCCTTCAAAATCCAAGTTGCAATAGTTAACATGGAGATGTATCAATACTAAAGCAGACAAATGATTTTGATCAGAAAGGACTGCTAACAAGATATTATGAGCTTTTCATATAAAGCAGGAAAAAGCAGTGTACCAATTCATTTTGTTGGAATGAAAGCTGAAAGTTCCTCGTGACAAAACTATCATCAAATTTGTGAACTGAGTTTCCCTTGTAACACCAAATAGCAAATGTCTCCATATCGCTCAATGAAAGTTCTAAAGCATCGTCAGTTTAGTATTAATTTCCTTCATATTTTGGGTCAGCCATGACATAATGATAAGTAATTACCAAAATAAATATAAATAAGCCAAGGAAATTGGCAAAGAATCCCAAGTCTTGATCGTCAATCATCTGCAAAATAGTACAAACAAAATAACAGCTAATCAGATAAAGATCGGCTGGAAGACATGCTATATACATAACATATGGCTTGCAGGTTTTCTGAAGAGATGTGAAAAGTAACAATACATGCAGGTTAATTTTGAAATATAGTGCAAATGGATGCAGCAATTCCAAACCAGTTCAAACTGGGTGAGCATAAATCAAATAATTGTTCCAAATGAAGCCTCCAAATCATATGGCTTCTTGGACAAAATATTTTCTACTTTGCTAACTCTTTTCTAATAAATAACTTTCCAAGTTCAGAATTCTTTACATTATCTGAGATTAAAATCACAGACATTCTTGACACACACACAACAAAAAAAAAAAGAAGAAGAAGAAAGAATGAATTCAGCACCCTGCCTTTTTTTTTTTCCATTTTCTTCTGGTGTAATTCAGATTAGTGTCTGCTCTTCACATGTGAAACATGGCAGCATGTGACAGTTAGCCATTAGTTATATATAATAACCAATAAATGCAAAAGAAGAATGCAACCACCAGTCGTCAAATATGTCCACGACTTTAGCAACTTAACAAGACTCCATAGACATTGATCCAACATATAAGGAATAAGTATGAAAACAAAGAAAATCTGGGTCCCACCATCCAGAAATGTATTGCAATATTTGGAGCTGAACTCCTCTGTCCATATGCTTCATCAGCTTATCTCCAACATGGACATCTCGTTCTCATCATAGTATAAATCTCATTCTTCAAGGAGGTGAATGGTTGCAATTTACTCTCTATGCAGATATAAGATTGAAACTAGAGCCTTCTTTCTTTGAGAAATGGTGGATTTTGCAAAAGCCTTAAGACTATACAACCAATCTTTGAACCTCATGAATTAACAAATCTGCAGATTAGTAGGAAAAGCAGAACCTTTCTCAAGCCAGAGTCCTCCATGAATGGTACGCTCCCTTCAAAGCCCAATCAGCCAATTGATTTCCTTTCTTGAAATTGTAGTCAATGACAAATTCAAATACACTCGTAGCACTCTAGAGCATCACCTATGATGGCTCCATGCTACCAAATGCAGGGTCCCTTATCAGCCAGTCCACTATTCCAAATAACTTAAATTCATACTTTGTTAGGGAAAGAGAATCACAGGACCCATTATCCAGAGAATTCGACTCAGAGTTCAGCAATGGCCTCATGGTTCCCCTTCAGTTACAAACTGTGAAAAACCACTCCAACTTTGACTATCTTGATACTAAAGCAAATTTAGTTACAGGAAAGTAAATCGACTCTAGGATCAAGGAAACTTTGACACAATTTCCCAAACTTCTTCATCCGATGACTTCATGCATTTTATGCTATTGATGTTTGAAGGACCTCTGAAGTGTAGAATGCAGAAAGTCACAAAACACAACCATCATTTACTTCAGACACAAACTTGTAAGGGTGCTTCAGTAAGACATCTAATTACATTTAAACTCCTACAATTTGGTGCTATTCTTAACTCCTAACTCATGATAGCTGATATTTCAATTTTGTAAAAAAGTTGTTAGTCCTAGACACTGGCTACTTCAAAGGAATTCTTCATCTACCAATGTGCTGAATTTCTTCCATCTAGTTACTGGTTCAAAAAAACAGAAAACAGCAAGCTTGTTTTCCATGAGCCAAAAGCAATCAACCAATCGTATGCATAAACACTGATGAAGCTAAAATGGTAGAGATAAAGACTAGACTAATCTTTTATCCCCAAAAGGCGCACTGTGATTAAGACAACCTAGACTAGAAGATAAATCTCCTTACTAGTTGTTTTCCCTGTTTGATCGCTCTCCATCAAATTACAAGTTGACATGTATAACAGAGGAACTTGGAATATCTTATAAAAGTTTCCTCATGAAAAATCAAGTTGAATTTTGAAACATCAACCTGCTGTTATGGCTTGATATCATCCTACCCCAGTGATCCATGTTTAGATCTGTTTAAAATCTTACTACATAGACACATGAATCACATCCGCTTGCAGCAAAGCAGGTCCTGGAGTCTCCATCTCATCTCTTGCTAACACTGAAAAACTCTATATATCAGAATTAGCACCTTTTGCATAAGCTTGGCCATCTCCCAGTATCCTTATAATAAATATTCATGGTGAACAAATATATATATTAAATATATATTTTTGAAGCAAGATTAGCATAGATTACATTTATTAATGAATCAGTAGAATAGTCTAAAATAATGGTTGCCAGATTTTATGTCTTTGATTCTTTTCTAAATATCTTAGTATTAATTTTTGCGGCCTTTCAAAATAACTTACAAAAGTGCATCATAAAGATCTAGTTGTTTTTAGAACATTGTCTTGCCATTCAGATATGTTGTCTTCGTTTGCATATTCTCTTTCAATAACATTGTAAAAAAAGCTTATTGTGTGTTTCCTATACATGGATATGAGTTGTATTTTCCCATTGTTGAGCAGGCCTAGAAATCCATTTTGCCACTTGCCAGCACTTTCATGTACTCCAGTATTACCGCTTATTTTCTACCCCAGGAGTAGCATCTTCTCCATTAGGTTAGGTAAAATCATTTTTTCTATAGCCATTTTCTCCAAGAAAGACCCTCATTTATAAAGAATCTAGGATAAATATTGACATAATTTTTTGTTTTCCCATGTTCTTAAAGTTTTTTTTTTTTGTTAGCTTTTGATGGCTTCATGGTTCCCATGCATCCACTATAGAGTAAAAGCAGGTATCATGTCCCCAAATAACAATCTCTAACAACTGAATTAAGGAGACAATTTCAAAGATTATGGAACCAGGTACAAGATTCTCCAAGAAATCAAGCAATTAACACCAAAGGGAGCAAATGACTACGTATACTTACCCACAATCTCCCTGTAGCAACAAAAGAGCCATGAATTATAAAAACTCCAACCTGCATTGTTGCACGTCACAATTCTTCCTTGATCAACAAGCACAAAAGGATTGACTGTTCTAGAACAAAACCTATTGCAAAGTCATCAATGGCAAGCCAACTTTACCATCCTCAAGTGCCCATTACATTCATAACAGAATAGATTCTATTTTTGGTCCAGTTCGACCATCCTCATAGTAATGAGAGATCAACCTTCAAAAGAATTAACTGAAGTTTCCACAATATCCATTAATTTCAACTATCTTAAAACATCTTAACACCTCATCTTTTCTACGCTTGTCAAATTCCAACTATGATAGGCAGTTTTGAAAACCTCAGAGAATGCATCTCCTGATTCTCTTCACACCACAGATTGCATCAAAACTTCAAGAGATAGATGCCAAGTTGATATACAACCTTCATGACACCATTAAGGGTCCTCCAGCAAGATGATGACTTGGTCAATCCTGCCTCTACAATATCTCACTAAAGAAGATGAGTTAAAACTCCTAATTTATTTGAATCTGCTTAAGCAATATCATTAAGAACACATTACTCGTATCTATTGATCTACAATCTCCTCTTCAATTTCTAGGCCCTACACCAACTCACTGAATGATTTATCTTTCTTTCAATGGAACAGCCATTGATACTACCAACATAGAAAACCAACACTTTGTTTGTTTCTAAATATGTACTTCATAATAATTTTATGTTGCATATATGTGATTAGAGTAGCCATAACTTCTATCAATATCTTCAGGTACATTTGGAAGCTTCTAATAAACTAAATACACATTCACACCCATGAAGTTATATCCACAAGTCAATTTATAGGTTGCAACATCATATACAAGTTTAGCCAATCACTAGAAAATATTATAACCGTCCTGGATGATGACAAACACTGATTTTCTAACATCCGTTAGTACTCTTACTCGGAAGAAAGACATTTAATCGGAGAAAAATAAGAAAACAAATGCAGGGCATCATATCCTTGTTTTACTCAAGAATAATTCCATAGGCTAATTTACTGTAATATTCCATATTTACCACAAAGAAACTAGTAGGATCAAGATAAATCCAAGGTCATACCTTAATAGCTTATTTTACATCTTGAAGTCATTATGGAAGACTCTAGAAAAAGCTAGAGACATCTCAACTCTTAACATATTATAGTACATACATCAAAGCATTCAAGTGAATTCACTTTAGATGGAGATGGAAAGAAAGGGATCTAGAATCAAATTTAGCTCATTTCCAAAATCCTTTTATTAATTACCAACCACATAAAGGTCTAGCAAACCTAGAAGCTCCTCTTTTTCCCGACATGTAATATCAAGTAACCCTTCAAACAACATTCTAGATCACTAATTACCAAACCTACATTAATGGAGCAATTAGTCCACCCATTCAAAAATCAAAAAGTAAGATAAGGTTGCTTCATGCATGTTTGTTCTCATAAAACTACCAAGGAGAATGTGCCTGGGCACCTCAAACTAAATGAGTAAATAATGTATTTGCTACCAATTGAGTCACTTGCATGAATCAAAATTATTAAGAAAGATCTCATTCATAATTCATTGAGTGAACAAAAAATTCTTTAGAAATTATGTTTACGAGCATGAGACATAATCAAGATTCTAAATAGTTATGGTCCGCTTGTGACTGGAACACTGCATAACACATATGTAGATGAATAGGTAGTTAATAAAGATTAGCAACAAGGTTCACCATAATAGATTAAAAAAATAAGTGAACACTCAAAAAAAGAAAAATTAAGCACATACTTTTCAAATCATTTTAAGTATTTAGCTATACCATGTATTTTAAGTCCCAAACCATACTGGATATTTTAAGGACTAAATTGTACCGGCATACTATATGACCTAGTAGTATGCCAATAACAATATAGACACTTGGTACACCCCCATGCTGACTCGTCATAAAATGTTGGGTCAACCATAGTTGTGTACCATGTGTCGGTAAAAGGGGTATATATCATATTGTATCAGTAAGATAATGGATCTCCACAAATGCATATACTTCTATCTTTCCTCTCAAAGTTTGTCAAATTTACTCACCAAAAATCCATTGTAGTGCAGAATCTCCTCATGCACTATAAACTGATTAAAAATTTTGTTAGGATGCTTCAAAGCTTGTACCTAATGTACGCAGCAATGATATCCCCAATTAATAGACACCCTCCAAACAGTTGTTTACTATTAGAACGACAATATCAGACATTATTTTTCTAATCACCTATTGAATAGATTTTTCTAGAAATAAAACGATGGCTATTGTAACAGTTGTTAGTACCTTTAAACTTATAACAAGAGATAACAGATAATAACTAAAAATAATAGTTTATTTGCTCAAAGCTCGACTCGTTGTAACCATTATTTATTGAGAGCGTTTCTATAACAATAGTGATTCTATTAAAGACGACATGCTCCATTGTCTGAAATTTATTCTTCCGCTGAAAAATCTTTCAGGGAAGTTCAAATACCCTAATAAGATTACAATATATAGATGGGAATTGACATTCTCATTCCACATAAATGAAAAAATACGACACAACCATTTGAACTGCTATGCCATGTAAAATCAAATACCCTTAAATTCTGTCTTTATAACACTTCCATCCAACTTTACAATCTACATTATCATATGCTAACTCAAAATTTAGTTTCTTCATATATCTCTTTCAACCAGAAATGCTTATGGAGTTCGAGCCAGATCAATATAATACTTCAATAAAATGCATGAAAATATTCCTTGTTATATGGTTATATGAAAGAAAACAAAGAAACAAAATATAGATACATGTTTTTTCTTTTTTTTGATAATTTAGACACGGATCGATGCTAGATCGAGTGAAAAGCTAGATGTTAGATTTTTTAAGGATGGATTCGGATCTAACACAGAGTGCACC
Source organism: Elaeis oleifera (assembly GCA_000441515.1). Classification (NCBI taxonomy): domain Eukaryota; kingdom Viridiplantae; phylum Streptophyta; class Magnoliopsida; order Arecales; family Arecaceae; genus Elaeis; species Elaeis oleifera. The sequence continues at coordinate 145,231 of KE505013.1, read as the reverse complement.
AAAACAGCGGCAAATATAAAAATCTTTTCCAAAAAGCCTAAAAAAAGGGCACATATCAAGAAGATCGAATAATTGAGCATAAATAAGATCAAAAAGCCACGACAGAACCCTAAATTTTCTATTAAAAAAAGCGCAAAAATCAAACAACCACAGAAGTTAACGATCAATTCGAGAATTCTAAGCAATCATACGAAGAAACGTAGAGAGACTCTGATTGCTCACCTTTGCCTCTCCTAGATCAGAACCTCCCAGAAGACTCACATACGCCTCGCCTTGCCGCACTCTGTAACAAAAGGGGAAGACCTAGACCCCAGATAGCTAAAGGGGTACTTGGTGTTGCGCACGTGCGCGATGCACGTAAAGAAGATAAATTGGGTGTGAAACCAGGGATGTAATTTAACCAAGCTTATCAAGCTTGGGTCCAATCGAGCCTAGTTTGAAATAAATCAACAATATCAAGCTTGATTTCTTTATGACTCTATCGAACTCAATTTAAATTTAATTTTAAACCAAGTCAAAATAATGAGTCTAATTGATTAGTTGAATAATTCTATGTTTTGAATCAAGCTCAATTCAAATTTGAATAAAACTCAAATTATAACGTGCTAAAATGACTCCAGTCCAATCTAAAATTAAACTAATCAAAAAAATAATAAATTTAATTCATAATACATTATTTGCATAATGTACAACATAGTATAATAATTTTAGCTTTTATTATGTTCGGCCTGATCAATTGAAATTAATTTAGAGTTTGTTTTTGGTGATTTAAGCTTGATTTATATTTGAACTTCTGAACTTGATTTGAGCTTTTGCAAGCTTCTCATTCATTTGCTTTAATCTTCTTCAAAGCTTTTATGCATCATCATCATCAACAGTAGTAGTAGTAGCAGTCATGGTCATTGTCATCATCCTCTTCTTTCTCCTCAATTTTTATATATCATCATCATCATCATTAATTATCCCAGCTCAATCTAAATAGTGAAGTGTGACCGACCAGCCCACCACTACTGGGCTCGGTTTGGCTAATGCTGGTTCCATGGAAGGCTCTATGCAAATGCATCATATAGAAAGGAATAGGCCAATTCTACCCTTTATTCCAATAATTTTTAGATCTGGATGTGTGGATTCCTTTAGATAGTGTTTGGTTAGATAATTTCGGATGGCATAAGGACTTATTCCATCTTATTCCCCAAACAGGTGAAAAAATGGTGGTGGGCCATCCTAATTTAGCAATTCCCATCAACCCTCCCTAATTCTAGAATATCAATTCCATGGTGGACCATAGAATTGGTAATTCTAGGTTATGTTATTCCCAACGCCCTCAGGGGTATTCAGCGTCATTAGCCAAAAGTAATAGAGGGCAGCGAAACTCTATCTACCCCTCTCTTTTACCTCTTTGTCTTCACGCTGCGGCCGCCGCTCACACCCTCTCACCTTCTCGATGGCTTGAAATCCTCTGCATACCTCCTCCCCTCCATCCCCTCCGCCGCTCCAATGTCCTTTGTTCGATTTAGATTTCATGGCCACTGATTGCCACTGCACTCGCCTCGCACCTTCTCGATCTCTCTACAAGTCTCCTTCCTCATGTGCATGGTTGTCATCTTTCCTATTGGCTCCTGCAATGTGCGTTGCTGCGTCCTTTGCTGCCTCTGTCCTCTCTTCATATTCACGTCGTGGCCACCGCTCACACCCTCTCGCCTTCTCGATGGCTTGAAATCCTCTGCAGACCTTCTCTCTATCCCCTCCGCCACTCCAGTGTCCTTCGTTCGATTGGTTTCAAGACCGTCGATCGTCGCTGCACTCGCCTCACACCCTCTCGATCTCTCTGCAAATAGATCTCCTTCTCGTGCGCACGATTGTCATCCCTCTTGTTGGCTCCCATAGTGACTAAGGTAATTTAATTTGCTCCCTTTTGATTGTGCAACTATATCGTTATGATCAATATTATGGGAATTCGTTGCCTTGTGGTGTCGTCTGTGAATGCTGCCTTAAGTTTGTGAATGATATCTATGAATGTTGCCTTATGTCTATGGATTATCCTGCTTATTTCGTGTAATGCTGCCTCTGAATGCTTTCTATGAATGCTGCCTATGAATGCTTCCTATGAATGCTGCCTATGAATGCTTTGTGCTTTATGTAATCCATGCGTCAAAACTATTCAATATGGTTATGATTATTACCATAATTTTGTGTCGCAGCCTATGCTTTGTGTTTACTTTTCTATTGTGTTAGTGTCTATTATAAGGACTTGCTGCCTTGTTGATACTATGATTAGGTGTCCATTTTTTGAGCCCATTAGCTTCTCCGATGAGGGCTAATGTGATATTTTCCTTTTAAATAGATTTTTTGAAATGTTGCTAATTTTGTGACATTTTCTTTTAAATAAACTATTATTTTTCAGTTATTATCTATTATCCCCTGTTATAAGTTTATGGGTACTAACAACTATTACAATAGCCATTGTTTATTTCTAGAAAAATCTATTCAATAGGTGATTAGGAAATAATGTCCGATATTGTCATTCTAATAGTAAACAACCATTTGGAGGGTGTCCATTAATTGGGGATATCACTGCTGTGTATTTTAGGCACAAGCTTTGAAACATCCTAACAAAATTTTTAATCAGTTTATAGTGTATAAGGAAATTCTGCACTGTAATGAATTTTTGGTGAGTGAATTGGACAAACTTTAAGAGAAAGATAGGAGTATATGCATTCGTGGAGATTCATTATCTTATCGATACAGTATGATATATACCCTTTACCGTCACATGGTACACAACTATTGTTGACCCAACATTTTATGATGAGTCAGTATGAGGGTGTACTAAGTGTCTCTATTGTTATTGGCATACTACCATGTCATATCGTATGCCGGTACAGTTTAGTCCTTAAAATGTCCAGTATGATTTGGTAGTTAAAATACATGGTACAACTCAATGTTTAAAATGCTTTGAAATGATTTGAAAAGTATGTGCTTAATTTTTTTTCTTTTCTGAATGTTCACTTATTTTTTTAATCTATTCTGGTGAACCTTGTTGCTAATACTTATTAACTACCTATTCACCTGCATATGTGTTATACAATCTCCCAGCCACAAGTGGACTATAACTATTTAGATCCTTGACTATGTCTTATGCTCGTAAACATAATTTCTAAAAGATTTTTTGTTCACATAGTGAATTATGAATGAGATCTTTCTCAACAATTTTGATTCATGCAAGTGACTCAATTGGTAGCAAATACATTATTTACTCATTTAGTTGTACATTATGCAAATAATGTATTATGAAATTAAATTTATTATTCTTTTTATTAGTATAATTTTAGATTGGATTGGAGTCATTTTAGCACGTTATAATTTGAGTTTTATTCAAATTTGAATTGAGCTTGATTCAAAACATAGAATTATTCAACTAATCAATTAGACTCATTTTTTTTGACTTGATTTTAAATTAAATTTAAATTGAGTTCGATAGAGTCGTAAAGAAATCAAGCTTGATATTGTTGATTTATTTCAAACTAGGCTCGATTAGACCCAAGCTCGATAAGCTCGGTTAAATTATATCTTTGGTTTCACACCCAATTTATCTCCTTTACGTGCATCACGCACATGCGCAACACCAAGTACCCCCTTTAGCTATCTGGGGTCTACGTCTTCCCCTTTGTTGCAGAGTGCGGCCAGACGAGACGTACGTGAATCTTCTGGGAGGTTCTGATCGAAGCGAGGCAAAGATGAGCAACCAAAGTCTCTCTACATTTCTTCATATGATCACTTAGAATTTTCGAATTGATCGTTAACTTCCGTGATTGTTTGATTTTTGCATTTTTTAATAAAAATCTGAGGTTCTGTCATGGCTTTTTATCTCATTTATGCTCAATTATTCGATCTCCTTGATATGTGCCCTTTTTTAGGCTTTTTGGAAAAGATTTTTATATTTGTTGCTATTTTGGTGCACTCTGTGTTAGATCTGAATCCATCCTTAAAAAATCTAACATCTAGCTTCCCACTCGATCTAGCATTGATCCATGTCTAAATTATCAAAAAAAAAAAAAAACATGTACCATATTTTGTTTCTTTGTTTTCTTTCATGTAACCATATAACAAGGAATATTTTCATACATTTTATTGAAATATTGTATTGATTTGGCTCGAACTCCATAAGCATTTCTGGTTGAAAGAGATATATGAAGAAACAGAATTTTGAGTTAGCATATGATAATGTGGATTGTAAAGTTGGATGAAAGTGTTATAAAGACACAGAATTTTAGGATATTTGATTTTACATGGCATAGCAGTTCAAATGGTTGTGTCGTATTTTTCGTTTATGTGGAATGAGAATGTCAATTCCCATCTATATATTGTAATCTTATTAGGGCATTTGAACTTTCTTGAAAGATTTTTCAGCGGAAGAATAAATTTCAGACAATGGAGCATGTCGTCTTTAATAGAATCACTATTGTTATAGAAATGCTCTAAATAAATAATGGTTACAACGAGTCAAGCTTTGAGCAAATAAAACTATTATTTTCAATTATCATCTGTTATCTCCTATTATAAGTTTATGGGTACTAACAACTATTACAATAGTCATCATTTTATTCTAAAAAATTTATTCAATAGGTGATTGGGAAAATAATATCCGATATTGTCATTCTAATAGTAAACAACTGTTTGGAGGGTGTCTATTAATTGGGGATATCATTGCTGCATACATTAGGCATAAGCTTTGAAGCATCCTAACAAAATTTTTAATCAGTTTACGGTGCATGAGGAGATTCTGCACTACAATGAATTTTTGATGAGTGAATTTGACAAACTTTGAGAGGAAAGATAAGAGTATATGCATTTGTGGAGATCCATTATCTTATCGATACAGTATGATATATATCCCTTTTACCGACACATGGTACACAACTATGGTTGACCCAACATTTTATGACGAGTCAGCATGGGGGTGTACCAAGTGTCTATATTGTTATTGGCATACTACTAGGTCATATAGTACGTCGGTACAGTTTAGTCCTTAAAATGCCCAGTATGGTTTGGGACTTAAAATACATGGTATAGCTCAATACTTAAAATGCTTTGAAATGATTTGAAAAGTATGTGCTTAATTTTTCTTTTTCTTTTTCTGAGTGTTCACTTATTTTTTTAATCTATTCTGGTGAACCTTGTTGCTAATCTTTATTGACTACCTATTCACCTACATGTGTTATGCAGTGTCCCAGCCACAAACGGACCATAACTATTTAAAACTTTGATTATGTCTCATGCTCGTAAACATAATTTTTAAAAGATTTTTATTCACTCAGTGAATTATGAATGAGATCTTTCTCAATAATTTTGATTCATGCAAGTGACTCAATTGGTAGCAAATACATTATTTACTCATTTAGTTTGAGGTACCTAGACACATTCTCCTTGGTAGTTTTATGAGAACAAACATGCATGAAGCAACCTTATCTTACCTTTTGATTTTTGAATGGGTGGACTAATTGCTCCATTAATGTAGGTTTGATAATTAGTGATCTAGAATGTTGTTTGAAGGGTTACTTGGCATTACATGTCGGAAAAAGATGAGCTTCTAAGTTTGCTAGACCTTTATGTGGTTGGTAATTAATAAAGAATTTTGAAAATGAGCTAAATTTGATTGCAGATCCCTTCCTTTTCTATCTCCATCTAAAGTGAATTCACTTGAATGCTTTGATGTATGTACTATAATCTGTTAAGAGTTGAGATGTCTCTAGCTTTTCCTAGAGTCTTCCATAATGACTTCAAGATGTAAAATAAGCTGTTAAAGTATGACCTTGGATTTGTCTTGATCCTACTAGATTTTTGTGGTAAATATGGAATATTACAGTAAACTAGCCTATGAAATTATTCTTGAGTAAAAGGAGAACCTGATGCTGCATTTGTCTTCTTATTTCCCTCCAGTTAAATGCATTTCTTCAAAGTAAGAGTACTAACGGATGTTAGAAAATCAGTGTTTGTTATCATCCACGACGGTTATAATATTTCCTAGTGATTGGCTAAACTTGTATATTATGTTGCAACCTATAAATTGACTTGTAGATATAACTTCATGGGTGTGAATGTGTATTTAGTTTATTAGAAGCTTCCAAATGTACCTAAAGATATTGATAGAAGTTATAGCTGCTCTAATCACATATGTGCATCATAAAGTTATTATGAAGTATATATTTAGAAACAAGCAATGTGTTGGTTTTTCTATGTTGGTAGTATCAATAGTTGTTCCGTTGGAAGGTAAACCATTCAGTGAGTTGGTGTAGGGCCTAGAAATTGAAGAGAAGATTGTAGATCAATGGATACAAATAATATGTTTTTTTCGATATTGCTTAAGTAGATTCAAAATAAATTAGGAGCTTTAACTCATCTTCTTTAGTGAGATATTGCAGAGGCAGGATTGACCAAGTCATCATCTTACTAGAGGACCCTTAATGGTGTCATGAAGGTTGTATATCAATAGAGAGTAATGACAATCTTCTTCTTCAATATATCGATTTGACTTCGCCTCAACATCTTCGGGCATAAGTCCCAAAAAAAATTTCGAGATCAAGTAACGCATCACACACATTATTCGGCAAGAATCCACGCAAGCCAACTAGGAGCACATGTTGTAGAAGCACGTGACAATCGTGACTTTTCATCCTGATGATCTTCCCATCTTTCGGTCTAATGCACCGTTTCAAGCTTGAGGCATATCCATCGGGAAACCTCACCGATCTCAAATATGCGAAAAATTGATTTCTCTCGCTTCGGTTTAGTACATAACATGCCAATGGCTTGACAAGTCTAGCTCCCATCGAATCAATGTAATTCCTTTCTAATCCGCATATCCTCCAAGTCAAGACAAGTCTTCACAATATCCTTTGTTCTTCCTTCGATATTGAAGATGGTGTAGAAATGTTGTCAAATATATTCTTTTCAATATGCATGATGTCAAAATTATGTCAAAAGAGAAGCGTTTTCCAATATCAAAGATCGAACAACTTGCTCATTTTTCTCTAATTTTCGATACTAGTTCATATGCCTGATTGATAAATTATACGGAAACATCATAATGGGCCACATACTGTATGTAGTGCTAAGATTACTATACGGATTAAACACATCTGTTGCCAACCCTAGCATGACATTTTGTGAATCAGCCGCAAACCATGGATGTTCACGATCAAAATATTTTCATGCATCTCCATCCGATGGATGTCTCATGACATCATCGTCGATTTGTTTCCCTCCTTATACCATCGCATATCAGAAGCAGTGTGTCTGGACATGAACAATCGATGTAGTCGTGGCGTAATAGGAAATACCGTAAACCTTGTATGGTATGTTCTTTTTTTTACCTTTACTACGACTTTCATTCCATCTACTTGAATGACAAATCGGGCATGCTTGTAGATCTTTTTTGTTCTTCCAAAAATAGAATGCAATCATTCGGACATGCATGTATCTTTTCGCAGTGTAGGCCCAAGTCATCGACTCTCAATCCGAATTTCTTCAACAGTTTTTTGGCTTCGTAATAACTTGATAGAAGTAACTCTCCCTCAGGCAGCAAGTCCCTCAGAAATGTGAGCAACCACTTGAACGAGTTATTTGACCACTTACCGAGTATCTTTATATGTAATAACTTTATTACAGCGGACAGCAGAGAGTACTTATAACCAGGATAAACATCATTCTGCGCATCTCTTAATAAACGCTCGAATTTGTCGTTCACAGGCATGTTACTGTCATCCTCGGCCTCTTATCTTAAGATGGGATGCTGATGTTCTAATCATACTTCCGCATTTGCTTCAAATAACTTCGGATGGAGATCTTCCAGATTTTTCTATCTTCTACACCAAGTGTTTGCCTTTTACGATTAGGTGATCCACTTACGGACATACCATTTGTGGGCCTTTTGGATGTCATGCTCGAGCTAGTCAGCAAATCTTCACCTTGACAAGTCCATCTCTTATAAATCACATCTATGCCATGTTCATATAAATGATTCTGAATATTTGGTAGAATACACCAAAATAGATTCCTGCACCGATGATACGGACAACGAGCTTTTCCATCTTCTCTAGTGTGATTGGATGTCATGTTCATAAAAGACCTCACACCCGCAATATACTCAGAACAGAACTTATCGCGCAATGACATCCAACTACAATCCATGCCTACATGTTTATGATACAAACTATACAGTCAATCTTATGTAATGATAGTTGACTAACGCCTTATATCCCCTACCTATAGGATGGTGGTCCTATCCCATTCAGAAATGCGAGAATGTAACATTGCCATATATGTCTTTTATGTCAAAAAAATTTCAGCAGCATTTCGACACAGTTCTCCGGATACACAAGCATTGGAATCGTGCTATATGCCCAAAGAACATAACCGAAAATGCCGACGAAACTCTCCGATGTAGAAGCACATGATATGCAATGTAAAATTCACCCACGTGCCGGAACTGTTCACAAGGACAATTCGAGAATAGAGTGCATAACACCAATATTTTTTTCCATTAAAGAACAAACATTGGTTCAGGCATGCCATCCTCGAACGGAAATTCTAAGGTTCATGCATTTGTTATGTGCATTGTTAAACTAAATAATATTGTTAAAGTAGTATTGTCAAACTAAATAATATTGTTCTGCTATGCTTGCTTTGATTTGCTAGCCTTCTTTTTTACCAACTATCTGTCAATAACCACATAGAACAAATTGCTATTTTAAGGAAATCTGCTATTAAACCGAATGTTATGTACATGAGGTAGCAGAATGAAACAGATACAATCAAATTTCCAGCCACTGTCCATGCATTGGAGAACAATTGGAAGGAAACAGAGAAGGCTTTAGATCAGTTTCAGACATTAAGTTTGACATTTTTGAGAAACATGAAATAAGAATGAAGGTGGGCAATGTCCATAAGCAAATTATGAATCAAAGCTGAGATCAAAGGGGGTGAAAGAATTATCCCAACATGATCATATTCCCAGATTGGCAGTACTTAGTATTTGATCATAAAGCCTTGTCATTCAACTCCAAATTTATTTCAAAGAGGGTCAAGGACAATGGCAAGGGGAAACAACAAACTAGATCCACAAACAGAATCACTAGTTTTTGAGCTGCTTGATCTTACGATAGATGTAAGATCAAGCCAAGCAGTTGAGGACGTCCACCAACATCGGGAACGCGTCCCGCGATCGGCTCACCGCCCGCCGTCTCTCGGGCACGGCGACGAGGTTGGAGATCACCGAGAGCACCCGCTCGCTCACCTCCATGTCGCGAACTGCCGCTAGGAGGCAGGGGACGATGTCGGCGTCGATGACGTAGGCGGTGTTGGGGACTCCCGCTCAGTCCCCGATGTTCCCAGCCGTCGTAATGGGAAAAAAAAGAAGGGGAAAAAGATCGCTGGATTTGATGATGGTGGATTTGATGATGGAGGAAAGAGAGAACAGAGAAAAAAACTTTACCTCGACGGTCGCGCGGAGGACGACGACGGTGGACGGTGGCGCGGCTCGGCGAAGTGAGAGAGAGAGAGTCGAAGAAAGAGGGCGGCTCGGTGGGATGAAAAACTTTGGGATAAATGGTGCCCTAAATCGCTGTTGTTTTTGCGATGAAATTGTTTTCGTCGCAACTGTCACGAAAATATTTTTTATCTCTTAAATTTTATGAAAATAAAAATTAATAAAAAAAATATCAAATTTTATCCAATTATTTTTTATTAAATTCAATAATACGTAGCTCTATCTTGTTAGATGCTTAATTTCATATAAGATATGGTTAGAATCTATGGTCAAACCCCATCCAATCGAGGACGGATTAGACCACCAAGGTCAGGTGTGGGAATTGGATCAGGTCCAGACAAACATTAGTTAGGCGGCTAGAAGGGATTATAATGGATGGATTTATCAAAAAAATATTATTTAATTGTTCGCTACAAAATGTTGTTCGAAAATATTTTAGTGATTTTTTTCAAAACAATTTTTAAAGAATATATTTTATTTCAGAAACTCTTTAAAAGATAATTAATTTGAAAAAAAAAATCAGACAACCAGACAACTTCATTAATTAGTCTCGTATATATATTCAAATTTTGTACAAACTGACACATCCAAGGTCCAACATATAATTCACTGGTCTCGAGCGTGCCAACCTAGACGTATTCTACAAATATATATCCACGTGAGATGAAGCCGTCTTTACATTATTTAACATAAAATAGCATTTGGCATGGTAGAATAGCAAGTCATATTATAATAATCTACTCTTTATTTAGGTTCATTTCTCGGTTCCCATCATTAATCTAGCCGCTCTTGCCATAGATCCATGAGCTCCATCTCTTTATAAGCTGAAGCACCCAGCAACAAAACGCCACGCGTTACCTTTAAGAAAAGGAAGGCGAAGGCGGAGATGGAGACCAAAATGGCTAAAAGGATTTTCACAGAGACCATCAAAAAGCTTTACGGTGGGAGAATTATCTCCTAAGAAGAGGAGGAGAAGGGAGCAGTTCGTGTGACGATTATAGTAGCAAGCAAGAACTTGGAGGTTTGATGGATCACCATAGTCTTCCTCCTTTAATTTATGAGATTAACTCCAATATGGAATATTTTTATCCAGATCCATATAGCTTAATTTCCAAGTTCTAGGTTAGGTTCTTATCTATGTGACAAGTGGAGAGGGGGATCTGGTGGTAGCCACTCTAAATTGTATCCTCCCACTGTAAGATGATGACGGTGATGGTGGTGCAAAGTGAGGACGAGGATGGAGAGAGAGAGAGAGACTCGAAATTTTATTTAAATATAAAAATAGTGATAAAATTTTTAGCGATCAAATTTTTAGCGACAAAATTTTAACGCAAAAGAGATTCATTTAGCGATGCAATGTACTTTCATGGCAGAAATAAAAACACTAGCGACGAATTTTTATTTTCATTGTTGAATTTTAATAAAATTTAAAAATAACAACGAAATTTTTAGCTATTAAAATATTCATCGCAAAAGATAAATCTTTGATGACGAAAATTTTTTTCATTGCTAAAACCAAACCTCTGGCGATGAAATTTTTTCATCATTGAATTTTGTCCTAAATCCAAAAAAATAGTGATGAAATTTTTAGCGACAAAAAGTTCATCGCAAAAGATGAATCTTTAGCGACGAAAAATTTTTCATCATGAAAACCAAAGCTCTGGTGATGAATTTCTTTTTCGTCGTCGAAATTTGTCCTAAATTCAAAATATAATGATGAATATTTTAGCGATGAAAAATTTGTTGCTAAAGACAACTCTTTAGCAACGAAATTATTTTTCATCGCAAAAACTAAAACTCTAGTGATGAAATTTTTTTTTCATCGTTGAAAGTCAATTTATGGCAACGAAATAGAAGCAAAAAATATAAGCACTTGATTTTTCGCGATGAAATATATTTTTCATCACAAAATACTATATATTTGCGATGAAACTTGTGTTCGTCGCTAAAATTTCATCGCAAAATATTAAATTTTTTTGTAGTGAAAAATTATGCAAATTCTTTTTTAAGAAGCGTGGAGGGTAGTGAAAGAATCTAACCATTCACCAATTTTATTCAGTATAGAAAGTTGAAGAATCTACGTAAAGAGATTACATGCTGGTAGTTCCTAGCTCATTATAAAAGGTAGAAATAATAAAAACTTCATAGTAAGAAAAAGACCCAAAATAAGATATATAGGAGACTTGGTTGATTCTATCTATTAAACAAAAAAATCAAAATAATCCAAGAAGGGAAGATTTAGAGAGTAGTATCTGTTCCAAAGATAGCAGCGAATGAATCATATCAAAATCATGCTGCAGAGCTTCATCATTGTCTCCCATCTCAACAGTTGTATTTAGAGAGGATAATAAGTTAAGTTGTACAAGCAAAGTTTAATAGAACCTAATAAAAAAGATCTATCCAAACCGCAAAAAAGTCAGACCTACAGCAAGCTCCCTCAACCAACGTAACCTGTTGCTGAGAAAGAAGCGAGGATGTACAGTAGAAAACAAACAAGAAAGAACTTGCAATAAAAAATTTGATTTACGTACAATTATAAATGATTTTATCCCTGATTCTATAAAAAATCTTCGGATAAGTAAGATCCATGAGCTACTTCCTCATAATTTTCGAGAATTTGAACATCAAAAAAATTCACTTGGTGATGGTAAATTATTTTTGAATTATATTGGCACCTCTTTGACTTCACTTTCTTTTGAATTCACACCCAATTTTTGTTTGAAAAACTGTTCTTTATTGGCAGAACAAAAAAAAATTGATTCTGTTCCGTTCTGTTGTTCATGGCTTTTGGTTTGTGACCAGTGGATCACATTAAATTTCTAGCAGCCAAGACACCACTTTGTTTCCTGGAAATTACTGGATTTTATTACTTTCATGTAACTGTAAACGGAGATCCAAATTCTTGATCCAGGACTTGCAAATCCCAGATTCACCAATAGTCTGCTTACGGGCTGCATCTAATATTATAAGTTTTAAACCCACTACTTAAGTTTTTTCTCAAATCTTCTCCTACAACTGATGTCCATCTTATAATAACCACAGTTTCCAAGCTCACACTGCTTGCATTGATCCTATTTGAAATTCTGCATTCAGTAAAATTTGTAATGCTACTGTCACGTTCCAAACCTAATACTTGGATTGGATACATGATGGCCATATATTCTTTAGGTGGTGTTTAGTACATCGCTAGGCAATCTGCATTGCCAGTAATGTAAATTACCAATAATATAGATTACTATGTTTGGTACATGCAGATAATATTGCAGTAAAATTACTAAAATTTTGATTGACGTATTTGATATGACAATGAGATTACTGATAATGTAATATTAAATTTTTAAATATCTTTAAATCAAATTATTAGTTTAGTATTTTAGTAGAACCAGTGATCCAAATTCTTAGCCAGTTCAATCTATATAACATATATTAAAAATTAATTTTTTGATATATTAAATTTAAAATAATTAAACTATTTATTTAATTTTTATTTTTTATTATTTTTTCATACTTATTATTTTTATTATTTTTTAAAAAATTATTATTATTTAATACTTATTATTATTTTTATTACTTTTATTTTATTTTTTATTTTTTTTCTTCCTCCTCCTCCTCTTGCATGCCACACCCCGGTCCCCTTCTCCTACCCCCGACGGCCTCCGGCTGCTCCATGCACTCCCAACAGCACCCCGTTCGTCGTGCCCCCAGCACTGCTCTCCGACAGTCTGGTGAACTTGCACCCCACGTCCTCCTTGGCCGCCTCCATCACCGCCCACACCATTCTCACCTATTCACGCTTCAACCCTCGACGAACTCGCACCCCACGCCCCACAGCCGCCTCCATCGCCGCCCTCATCCATCCACACCACCACCCTCACCCACCCCATCGATCCCCACATCCATGTCGGAGTTCGCTACAATCTCGTTAGTGAGATGATGGAGCTGCTGGCTACTACCACCGCCGCCGCCTCCTTCCTCCTCGTGTTCTTCGACAGGGAGCGAGATGTCTACATCGGCACCATCACGGTCCACCCTACCTTTGACGGAGAGCGGGAGGTCAACATCGATGGGGATCACTCCTCATCAGATTTTTTTCTCCCTCGTCCGCCGCAAAAAGGCTCGCACCTCATCGGAGGTCCGTCGCAAGGTCCCCATTGACGAGTCCTCTAATTTCACCATCATCGCACGTGTGGGACGCTGCTGCGAGGAGAGTGACGGTGCCAGAGCGGCCGATGGTGTGCAAGGAGTGTGAGAGAGCAAAGGAGGAGAGACGGTCGTCGGAGGATAATTACAACCGAAATTTATTACAAGATTACTAAAATAGTAGTAATTTAGATAGCCATCCCTCCCTTTGGTAATCCAAATTACCTCATAGGAGGTAATCTAGATTGCCAAGATAATGTAGATTACCAATCCAAAAAGCATACCAAACATGGTAATCTAGATAATTATATTAAATTTTCAACAATCTAGATAGATTGTCAGCTACCAAATGCAATCTTAAGACAAAATTCTAAAGAATATGTAAAGCCCAAAAATTTATTTCAATACTTTAATATTCATAAATAATAATAATAATTTATTTCCATAATTTTTAGCAAAATTTGCACAATAACATATTCAACTCCTCCAACCATCCGATTAAATATTAATGGCGCTACATCTAATCATCCGTTCATCTGCTAACCCAATCATAGCCCTACATGAGCATCCTGCAAGAAAACATCATCGTCAATCGGTGGGATAGCGGCGAGTGGCGTGACGCTCTCTGCGACAGATGTGCGATGGAGGAGCGCTACCTGGAGCTGGGGGAAGGACATGATCACGAGGTGAGAAGCACCGATCGGGCGAGGAGGTGCAGGAACTGCGGGCTCGGGAGCCAGATCACGAGTCAGTCACGGCCGACCTCGACGGTGCCGAGCCGTCTAACCGCCCTCTCCTTCGTCATCTCCTGACGGCAGGCTGACTTTTGGGAAGAAAACATAAACGCTGGTGGTTTTGTGTTCGCAACTCTATTTACAGAGCGGAATGAATTGGCGAAGAAGGAAGTGCGGAGAGGGGAGAGAGAGACGGTAGGGGGAATGCGGGCGGTGAGATTAGCGAGTACAGAAGTGGGCAGCGGTGTGGTTACCACCCATGAAAGCAACACGGGTGCCATGGGTTCGAAGAAAGAGGAGCATCAATTGTTTCATGTGCCGGCCTTCCATGGCTTACGATGTACCCTAGGATTGACGGTGGAGATTGTTGATATCAGATCATCTCTCTCACCAGCCGGAGTTGGCGAAATTTGATGCATAGAGAATGGGCCAGGGAGGGGAGGTGAGAATTTGTGGGTTGGATTTCTTTGTCTCACTCACCTAACAATCGGCACGTGACTGGTGATTTATAGGGAGGGAGGGGGATTGTTCTAATTTGGATGGGGTGGGTTTGCTGCATTTGTGGTTCTTTCATGGGGCTTTCTTATTCTTATAGGTGGGGGATTAACGGTTCCACCAAGAAAGTAGAGTTACATGTGGTGGCAGGCTGGCCAAATGCATGTTGGTTTCGAAGGTGCGATTATAGAAGGATGGGCATGCGATCAAAGGAATTTTCTAATCTTATATATCTCGAACCTGATTGGTATAAAAATTTTATTTAATATATATATATATATATATATATATATATATATTG
>KE505013.1:97494-109718 GCA_000441515.1 Elaeis oleifera | reverse complement strand
GAGATATGGATAGGATGTAAGCCAGCACTCTCTCATCTTAGGGTTTGGAGATGTCCGACTTATGTCAAACGTCTGAAAACTGACAAGCTTAGATCTAGGTCTGATAAGTGTCTATTTGTAGGATACCTAAAAGAGATCAAGAGATATTATTTCTATCTTACTGATGAACAGAAAGTGTTTATCCATAATAGGACAGTCTTTTTAGAAAAAGAGTTCCTTGATGAAGGAACTAATACCTCAAAGATTGAACTTGATGAAGTTCGATCGGTAGAAGAACCAACACAATCTAGTAAACCCATTGAATTGGACTTGATTGATCAAATCCTGAATCTATTGTAGAAATATCTTTAAGGAGATCCGGTAGAGTACCGCATCAACCGGATAGATGCTACGATTTTTTGGTCTGGGATAGTGATCCAGTTGAACTTGATGAGAACAATGAAGATCCGATCACCTATATGGATGTGATGTAGAGGTCTGATTCCGATAAGTGGCTAGAAGCCATAAAATCCGAAATGGAGTCCATGAAAGTCAACAATGTATGGACATTGGTGGACCCACCTGAAAGGGTAAAACCCATAGGGTGTAAGTGGGTCTTCAAAAGGAAGAGGGACGCAGACGGAAAGGTGGAGACCTATAAAGCCCGTTTGATTGCCAAAGATTACCGTCAGTATTATGGTATTGACTATGATGAGATATTTTCTCCTGTGATAATGCTCAAGTCTATTCGGATCATACTTGTGATAGCAGCACATCTGAACTATGAAATCTGACAAATGGATGTGAAAGCAGTCTTCCTAAATAGAGAGCTAGAAGAAGAGGTGTATATGATATATCCTGAAGGTTTCATATCCACAGATGAGTCAAAGATGTGCAAGCTTCAAAAATTCATTTATGGACTTAAGCAGGCATCTCGGAGTTAGAGCATGCATTTTGATAAAGTAATCAGAACGTATGGCTTCATTAAGAATGGAGAGAAATTCTGCATATACAAGTGGGTTAATAACTTGATAATATTATTTCTTATTTTATATGTGGATGATATTCTCTTAATTGAGAATGACATCCCTGCATTACAAAGAATAAAAGTTTGGTTGTCACCACAGTTCTCCATGAAGAACTTGGGAGAAGCATCCTTCATCCTTGGGATGAAGATCTATAGAGATAGATCTAAAAGGTTGCTTGAATTATCTCAATCGACATACATTGATACTGTGCTGAAAAGGTTCAGCATGGAGAATTCTAAGAAAGGCTATCTTCCGATAGATCAAAGAATTTCTCTCTCGAAGAGTGATTGTCTGACAACTCCTCAAGAGAGAGAGCGTATGAGTAGAATTTCATATGCTTCGGTAGTGGGATCTATTATGTACACCATTACATGTACGCGATCGGACGTGGTATACTCATTAGGGGTAGTGAGTAGATACCAGTCCGATCCAGATGAGAATCATTGGAAGGTCGTAAAGACCATCATTAAGTATTTAAGAAACACTAAGGATCAGTGGCTTATCTATTGAGAATCTGACTTAAAACTTATGGGGTTTACAGACTCTAGTTTTCAATCAGATTATGACGACAGCAGGAGTGTGTCGGGATATATTTATATCCTGAACGATAGAGCAATCTGCTGGAAGAGTTTAAGCAGCACACTATGGCTGACTCTACTTGCGAGGTGAAATATATCGCGGCATCCAATGCTGTGAAGAAAGCTGTGTGGTTACGAAGGTTTATCAATGAGCTCGGAGTGGCATCCTCCCTTGATGGCCTCGTCTTGTTGTACTGTGACAGCACTGGCACTATTGCTCAAGCAAAAGAACTGAAGTAACATCAGCAGACCAAGCACATTCTGCATCGCTACCATCTGGTCTGAAAAATCATGGATCGATGTGACATCAACCTTCAAAAAATTGATGGAAAGGAGAATCTGGCTGACCCATTAACTAAAGCTCTTGCAGTGAAGGAGTTCGAAGATCATAAAATGAAGATGGGTATATGATACTGTACCATTTGACTTTAGTACAAGTGAGAGTTATCGAGAAATATGTTTCAAAGTCAATCATCAGCCTGTTGATGGTTGTGCTATTTGATGTAATTATATATGAATTAATTAATAAATATTATTTGATATTTTTTCATCATAAATTTGTACATCTTCTGTATCGAACTTCTGTGTTATGATGAAATTCTTAGGACTATTTTAAATTGATAAAGGAGGATTTATCGTTTAGTCTTTAAATGAGTCCGCGATCAAATGATATGCTATTATAAGGATAATAGATATATCAAGTATAGGTCGTTGTGTGCCATATAGATTGATTGTCCTCTTAACCAAGGAGCGTGGAGATGCTAATATGGCATACAGGTGAAATAGAAGAGTACATTTCACTGAACGTGACCAACTCCGAAGCACTCTGCTGTTAAGAGTCACTTCGAAGGGATATGGGTATAAGTGTCCCTCTGATCTGAGATCACCACGGAGACTTGCAAGCAACTCACTATGCTTTGATGCCAAACTATCTGAATTTTAATTCAGGATCGAAAGGTTTCTGGACACAGTTAAGTACTTGTGAAGTCGGTGTGTGAGTCAAGATGAAATTGACCACTCCAAGAGATTGAAGAAAATACTTTGTGTTTTAATTAGTAAGACCTTGGCCAGGACAATCCTTGTGAAGAGTTACAGAATTTATCAGGTTGAGATACATAATGAATGTACCATTAAAAATTGATAGTTTAAACTCTAAGTCATCCTAGCATTAAAGGTCAAAGAAATGAATTATATGGTAACTATATTCAAATAGATTCTTGAGTGTTGCTTTGCATACATTCGGCCTATCTGAACATCGAATACCATTACTAGATGATTACTCCGATTGGTTCAGAAATCAGTTTTTATGCTACCGACTTAGGTTCGAACCTATGGAGTCACACACATTAGAAGTTTCTCTCTGATTACATGAATGATCTGAAGAGTCTCAGTCAACGGAGACTCTGGTGAAGAGTCCCACTAGATTTGAACTCTATCATTAATGAAAGATTAATTAGTGATTAGATCACTAATTAACTTAATTTGATTGAGTATTAAAGTCTAAATCAAGTCTGATTGAATTTGATTCAATCAGGTCAAGTCTGATTAGGTTATGAGATGACTTAATCGGTAAGGAAGAAATGATCCTGATTTGATCAAATCTATGGCTCAATTAATTTATTGATTTGATCAAATTTAATTGAGATTATAAGAATCTAATTAAATTAAATTTATCATATTTTATTTGAGTCTAATTGGATTGGATTTGAACAAATCCAATTGGTTAAACCCTAGAGTCCCAAATGAATAGGACTCTATCCCTTGCGCCACTTAAATTGTCTCACGCTTTTCTCATCATATAAAATCAGTTTGCACATAAGAAATTAAAAATAATCCTTCTTTTGTCATCCATTAAGGATAAGAATTGGTTGGTTTTGATTTGAATTCAAATTGGTTTGAATTTCAACTTAAAACCTTATCCATATCCTTTCACACATCGGCAGTTTTTGAAGGTGCCCATTGTGTATGAGAAAAAAAGGTCCTTCTAATTGATTTTCATACTTCATTTTCTCTGGTAAGTCTCTCTTTAAGTTAGATAAGGGTGAAAAAAAGTTAAAGTCAAATTGAAATTCAAAATTATTTTAATTGCAACAAACTCCAGCCCTTATTCTATTTTATCTAGTTTGTGCAACAACCATAAAAAGGTCATAATTTTGTGTGCCAAAAAAAAAGAACTTTTCACCATGAGATACTAGAGAGAAAGAGGGTCAAAAATATTTCTTTGGGATGTGAGGATTGGGGGGGTTCCTTCCTCCTTGGCGTGAACAAAAAAGAGACCGTTCTCCTCTCGGATGAGCGATCTAGAACTGTTCTAAGATTTTGGGTGAGAGAAAAATTATAAAGAAGAGAGTCTTCATCAGAGTTTTCTCCACCATCCAGCATTTTTCTCTGCTCTATTTTTGATATCGAAAAGGTCCGAGATGATCGAAGAAGGAGATCAAGTCAGATCTACCATTAGAAGCCGACTGTGCGAGCTAGCACTCCTGCGGATGGCTGATCTGTCTGAGGACTTCGTGTGGACCATCCGTAGAGGCCAGACGCTTGTGCGTCTATGAGTGATCAGAGAAAATTTTTAGATCTACGTTCTCGATCATAGAGTTTGACTATCCATTCTCAAGTATTGAGTTCAGAATCTTAGAAGTGGTAGATTAGATCTATCATAAATTGCTGTTCTTGTTCAAATATTTATAATTTTAGATTCAGATTTTTATGCATATAAATTCATGTTATAAATCTAATTGTAAAAATTTTAAGATCAGATCTTATGCATGTATTTATATATTAAATAATTTAATCTAATATTTCTTCATTAAAAATTTTGAAATGCATGCATGAAACCCCTGCAAGATCCTACATCGATGGCTCGTGAAATTTAATAGGATCGGGGGCCGGACTTATCTTAATCGGTCCTGCAGGTGATGTGGTGGAGTATGCTCTACGCTTCAAATTTTCGACCACCAACAATGAAACAGAGTATGAAGCTCTACTTGCTGGTATAAAAGTTCCACAAGAAGTAAGGGCTCAAAATCTAAAGGTCTTCAGTGACTTCCAATTGGTGGTTGGACGAATCAAGGGCGGATATGAGGTCCGAGAGAAAAACATGAAGAGATACCTTCAAAATGTAAAGAATTTAAGTTTATCCTTTTTGAGTTTTGATATTCAATAGGTTTCCAAAGCAAAAAATGTCAAGGTAGACGTACTGTCAAAATTAGTAGTCTTATTATCCGCTGACTTAGAAAAATGAACCTACTTCGAGGTATTAAAAACCTCGAGCCATGAAGAGCCTCTTGTTGTCCAGCAAATCTATGAGGAATCCAATTGGATCAATCCTCTGCTCAAGTATTTAAGGTTGGATGAGCTACCATTTGATCGCAAGGAGGCCCAAAAGATAAGCAAGCAGGCTGCTCGCTATGTCTTGTATGATGATAAACTGTGCAAGCGATCATTTTTTTGTCTCTTCTGAAGTACTTATGTCCATCTGAGGCTGATTATGTGCTACGAAAGGTTCACAAAGGAATCTACTAAAATCACTTGAGGAGTAGATCCCTATCTTACAAGATTCTTCGATAGGGCTACTATTGGCCCACTATGCAATGAGATGCAGATAGCTTCATCAGAAAGTATGATCGGTGTTAAAGAAATTCTAATATTCAGCATTAGTTGACAGCACTTTTGACTCCCATCAACATCTCTTGGCTATTTGTTCCATAGGGAATGGACATTCTTGGTCTTTTCCTCAAACGTCAGGTCAACGCAAGTTTCTTTGGTGGCTATCGATTATTTTACGAAGTGGGTCAAAGCCGAGCCTCTGACCCACATAATCGAGACAAGAGTAAAGAATTTTATATGCAAGTTTGTTATCTACTAGTATAGTCTTTCAAAAGTGCTAATCACAGACAACGACAGACAAATCAGTGATGCTCGACTCCACGAATTCTGTGAAAGCCATGGAATAGAATATTGTTTCACATCGGTAGGCCTCCCACATACAAATGGAGAGATGGAAGTGACTAATAAAACTCTCCTAAAAGGCTTAAAGTCTAGGTTAGATTGGACAAGGGGGTCATGGTAAGATGAGCTTCATCATGTATTGTGGGCTTATCAGACCATCCAGAAGATCCCAACTAGCGAGACTCTTTTCAATCTCATATTTTAGACGGAAATAGTCATACCTATAGAATTTAGATTCTCATCCCTCAGAGTTAAGAAGTACAATGAAGATACCAACTCAATATGGCTCCAGACTAACCTCAACTTGATCGAAGAAAGCAGAAAATGTGTCATTGGGAGAATGGTTGTCTATTGTCAGAGGTGGCCAAGCATTATAACACCTGGATTAAGGCCAAAAAATTTCGAGCTGATGATCTGGTGTTGTGGCGAGCTGAAATTTCACAACCCACTGAGCAAAGGAAGCTATCACCTAACTAGGAAGGTCCCTATCAGGTGAACGAAGTAATACATCCGGAGACCTATCGACTGAAGCAACTCGATGGGATTTCACTCTCCAGACCATGAAATTCGGTCGACTTGCATATGTATTATCAGTGATGTTGAACATCATGTTATTATATATATGAATTTATAAATTCATTAACTCATGTTTGCATATAAAAGTGGAATGAAAAAGCTGAAACTCCTATCCGACGAGCTCTACAAAGATTTTTTTGATCGAAATTGTCTCAACAGAAGTTTTGTTAATCGAAACAATCTTACCAAAGTTCTTTGATCAGAACTGACTTTTCAAAAATTTCTTTGATCGTAATTGTCTCAACAGAAGTTTCTTTATTCAGAACTAAAAGTTCTTTGATCAGAACTGACTTTTAAGAATTTTTTTGATCAAAATCATCTCAATAGAAGTTTCTTTGATTGAAATTGATCTTACCAAAGTTTTTTTGATTAAAACTAACTTTTCAAGAATTTTTTTGATGGAAATCATCTCAACAGAAATTTCTTTGATCAAAACTGACCTCCCTAAAGTTTTTGTGATTGGAACTAACTTTTCAAAGATTTCTTTGATCGGAATCATCTCAACAGAAGTTCTTTGATCGGAACTGACTATACCAAATTTTTTTAATTGAAACTGACTTTTCAAGGATTTTTTTGATCGAAATCATCTCAACAGAAATTTTTTTGATCGAAACTGATCTTACCAAAATTTCTTTGATCAGAACTTCAACTGCTGAGGTTTCTTTGTTTGAAATCAAAGTTTCTTTGACCGAAACTCCAACTACTAAAGTTCCTTTAATTGAGACTGTTTTCATTAAAGTTCCTTCATTTAGAATATTTCTACTTAACTTCTTACGATCGGAACTAAGTTTGTGATGAAGCTCAGAGTCCCTTAAACCAGGATGGATTTATCTAAATTTCTAAGGTCAAAATTGGATTAGATATCCTTTTTATTGGGGTAATTTTAAAATCTTTAGATCAGAGCTAGTCTTCACATGCTGAATAAAAATATGCGAGCATAAATAACATATGGAGGGTATGAAGAAAAATAAACTTCATTCATTTCTTCAAAATTTTTACAATGATCTTGAAAGGTCCAAATACAAAAGAAAAGAAATAGAAAGCCTAAGGGGCAGCATCTGATGTGGAAGTGTCTGTCATGGGTGCATTGGCTGCAGTGGATTTTCAGACTTCATCTAAAAAATTTAGCTTTAATTTTGGATACTTGGCAGTAATCCTGTCCCAAACCAGCAGTTTCCCATCGATGTACGCATCAGCAACAACTTGATTTTTCATCATAGTATTCTTTAACATCTAAAGTCCTCAACAGCCTTTGCGGTGCAGCCCTGATCCGTGCCTCAGCACCACTATCCACCTCTGTTGCCTTCTTCTCTGCTTTCTCAATCGCAACTTAATTCTTTTTCAGTAGAGCTTCAAGCTCCTTTATTTGCGCTGCCTGTGCTTCTTGGATGCCCAGCGCCATGAGTTTTTCTTAACAGCTCCTCTCAGAGCTGCTTCGGTGTCTTCAACCCTCCTTGTGGCAGCGTCGGCCCTTATGGAGGCCTCTCTAGCCTCCTTCTCTGTCTGATCCTTCATGACTTTGAGTGTTTCAACATCAGTCTTGTGCTTTCTCTCCTCTACCAAAATCTCACGGGAATGCTCCATATACCCATTTAGATAATGGGCAAGCTACTAGAAAGAAAAGCCTCTTATCAGTAATATTACAAGTGTATGCTTAAAATAATAAAATACTATAGGAGCTTCAACTAACTTGAATGAAGTACTCCACAGCTCCTTTTGTTACCTCCCCATATGATCCGACCAGCAACTCATTTGCATCGATCGAGAGGAGCATCCTAGTGAATAGCTCATGTGCTAGCTTGTAGTCCTTCAAGGCTGAAGCCTCGAGCTTTAGACCGATTGGCATGGTCCCAGAAGCCCCAGTTACCTCAACTGATACCTCTTCTAAGAAGAAGTTAACGAAGTGAGGGGCCGACAGGCTCAGAATTATATTCTCAGAGACTCGATCTGTTTGGCTTCTTCGATCCCTATCAAAAGTCAATGTAGATTAGCCAGATTGATCCCTCATAATTCTGAAGTTGTTAGTGTGGAGAGATTCAGGTCCTTCTGACCCAAAAGCTAGTGGCTTGAGTGGATTTTTAATCCTGATGTGGGTGCTCCGGCCATCCGCAGGTTTTGCTGCCTTTTTTCAATAGGCCTTCTGCTCCAGTTTCTTCAGTAAATTTGGATCCATCTTTGCAACCAAAGCAATCAAGTGGTTAGCATAAAGATAAAGTAAAAATTGGAGAACACAAGGCTCTGAGGCAGGCGACCCATGCACACCTTGGGGACCAACCTAGTTGATGCTGACATTAAACAATGTCTGCACCAATAGGAACTCTTTCAGCACCGAGACCTTAAAGCTGTGCAAGGTTTCTACCTCCTGCCTCAGGCGCTGATCCAATAAAGGCTCCTTCAACATGACCTCTTGAGGTTCACCTCAGGTGATGAGCTTCTAGCCCTCGTCTGACATCTAAGAAATAAGAAAAATGCTCTTTCTAGCCATGGACAGCGGAAGGAGCATCCTGGATCAACAGGCAAATATTCTTCTTTTTCATGGCATCACATACCACCACCCACATGATCTAGCATGCCTCTTAAGGCTAAATAAAGAACGAAAAAGTGCAACGCTGGGATCAATCTCAGTCAATGAACATACTACAGTAAAATTGTAGGTATGCCACCATGAATTCGTGACTACCAAACTTGACGACATCTTAAGATATTGAAAAAGAGCTACAAAGAAGGAATGAAGGGAAGTCTCAGTCTAGCCTGAAAGCATTCCTTATTGAGGTGTTAGGAATGTGTCATAAAGCCAATCGTCTAAGTTGTAAATGGTTATGCTATTGTATATGAATTGTAATTGAATTATATTAATAAAGTTATTTTTGGTAAGCTTATCATAATTTTACATCTTCTATTTAGAACTCCTTTTATGATGACATCCTCAGAGCTATTAATTATCGATAAAGGAGGATTTATTGAATAGTTCTTAAATTTAGTTTGCGATCAAATGATACGTTATAACTAGGACGATAATATTTATCAAATATAGGTCATTGTGTACCATATGAGTTGATTGTCCTCGTAACCAAGGAGTATAGAGATATTGGTATGATATGCAGATGTAGAAGTATATTTCACTGAACAGTGACTCAAATATGGAGCACTTCACTGTCAAGAGCTACTCATGAAAGATATGGGTATAAATGTCTCTTCAATTTGAGATTATCATGATGATTTGCAAGCAACTCACCGTATTTTGATGTTGGACTATCTGTAATGATGGAAGATTTTTAGGCACAGTCAAATACTTGCGAAGTTTGTGTGCGAGTCAAGATGGAATTGACCTGCTCCTGATTTAAGAAGATAATGCTATGATGTATTTTAATTCAGTAAAATCTTGATCAGGATAATCTTTATGATCAGTTACAGGATTTATGAGGTTGAAACATAATACGGATGACTTGTCAAGAGTTTGATAGTTTAACTTTGAGGTCATCTTAAGCATTGGATCAAAGGGATGAATTATATAGTAACCATATATTAGGATTCTAGAATATTGCTTTATGATTATTCGATCTATCCAGACATCGGATATCATTGCTAGATGGCCACTTCGATTAGTGCATGAATTAGTTCTTGTATTATCGACTTAGTATTCAAACCTATGGAGTCACGCACGTTGTCAAGTGATGTAGAAGAGAGCTTGACGTAGAGTCTGTATATTCAATTTGAAATAGGTGACTTGATTGAACAAATAAACTTACTTAACTTAATTGAGAATTAAGTTCTGAGTTATATGGAATTAATATTGGCTATGTCCAGCAAGCACTGGGCATGAGTTGTAGGATTAATTTTGGAGATGAAGTTAAACTAATTTCTGATCCAAAAAATTTGAGAGAATTGAGTTCGAGTCCTAATTTGATTAGAAACTAAACTTCTGATAATAGTCTAATCTATAATAGGATTGGATTTGAGATCTAATTAATTTAAATCAGATTTAATTTAATTAGGCTCGATTTTATTTAAGGCCAATTAGGTTTAATCATCCAAGTTAGACTTGAAATTCAATCCTAATTAGATTAGGGTCAACAAACTTTCGAATATGATTCGAATCAGGTTCGAATTGAGCCCGGATTGGAACCAAATTTGATTTGGTCACCTAGCCCTAAAAATCTTGGACTTCTTTCGCATGATTGACTGACCATTAGGAAAGAGGGGTGCTAAGAAATCCTGCTCCCCTCCCTTGTGCATGTGACAATATGAGGAGGCGCAACTTTAGCGCCTCCCCTCCTCCTAGGGTCTCTTTTAGAGATATGATGCAATTTGAATTGGATTCAAATTAGGGATCTTATCTCTTGATGATATACCATATCTGATTTGTGTGACAAATCATAAAAAGGGGCAATGAGAAAGGGTGTGGGATGGTGAGAAATCATAAAAGAAAAAGGGTGGGCATGAGATTTGATCTAGACGCCCCTCTTCCTCTTCCATGCCTTCCCCCCTCCCCTTCTTCATCTTTGGTGTGATGCCTAAGCTTTCACCTCCTCTCTTTCGTGGAGCGAGGCATGTGAGTAAAGTAGAGGAGTGGCATCTGTGACTCTTGCAAAGCAGATTCAGGATATTCGAAATCGGTTTCTTCCGCTGCATAGAAGGTATATCGATATCTTATCTCTAAAATTTTTAAATCTGAAATCTATCATCCTTTCTAATTTTTAATCTAAATTAGGATTCAAATCTGAAGATTTTTCTTCAACTGATATCAAAGTCAAGTTTCGATCTGAATGCGAATTAAAATCTGGTAGTAATCAGGTATGCAGATTTTTTAAATTTGATTTCTGTTATGAAATCAGATCTGATTTTGATCTCATTTCCTTGAAGTTTTGATCTGATTTTGATCAAATCTTAATGATTGGGAATCAAATCTGATTTCATAATTTTTCTATAAAGTTTTGGATCTATTCAGAACAGGTTTTCCAATCTATTTTGAACATATTTTTTTCAAGGACATGTAAATCTATTTTTGAACAGATTTTAGATCTGTTTAGAATAAATTTTTTATGCATTTTGAATCTATTTTTGAAGTAGATTATTAAATCTATTTCGAACAGATTTTTTAGATTTTTTAGATCTATTTTTGAATAGATTTTCAAACCTATTCAGTGTTAGAAAATCGGATAGGCAACATATGTAGATTTTAAAAACTTTTGAAACAGACAGCGGAAAACAAAATGGGTTAAACCTTTTAACCCTATATGCAAGAGATCAAATCTAAACCTACCCAAATCCAGAAAAAATACATATCTATAATTTAAATTTAAAATAAATATGAGATCAAATCTCATTATCTTGACACGGATAGATATTTACCGCTTCTGATGATCTCGGATTTATAAATGTTCGAGCCGCACACGTATCCGGCCTCTACAGGTATCCATTGGTATCGATCTCGAACTTCTTTCTTCTTGTAGAAGATTTTTCTTTTCAAGAAGAATCTTAGCCTTGAATACTTTGATCAACTCCTTGATTTGAACTACGGGATCAACTCCTTAATCAGTAGCCTTCTTCTTCTTCTCCTCGATCTTCAATCTCTAAGTCACCAAGCACTACCTCTTGGCTTGTGGAAGAAAGGATACCCAACTTTTGGGCGTGGAAAGGAAGAGAGGGAGGAGAGGAGGTATGGAGAGGAAGAGAGAAAATTTGTTGACCAAAAATTCTATTCTATAGAAATCCTAGAGTCATACTCTTTATATGGGTACTACCCTGACACAAAATAAGAATCCAATTATCTTAAAAAGATAGATCCTTATCTCATAAGATACCTCTATCTTTTTAATCTGATTTATTTTAATTAAAATTAGATATAATTGGTAAATAACCAGCCTCTTTAAGTAAGTACAAGAGGCATCCATCAAATATATGTCAGGTAGTTAAGGCGCCAGCTCTTGGTGCACACAAAGGGATTTCTATCCAAATAAAAAGGAGGCGTGGCCCTACTCTCTCTCCTCCACGCCATACCACATAAGAGGGGATGGGCTCCTCTACCATATCCTAGAATTTGATGCCTATTCATGCCAAAAATAAGGATAGGCGCCAACCACTCTTTCTTTTATTCCACAAGCACACTTTG
>KE505013.1:75230-88905 GCA_000441515.1 Elaeis oleifera | reverse complement strand
GAATCTTCTATCTTTTTAATCTGATTTATTTTAATTAAAATTAATATAATTGATAAATGATCAGTCTCTTTAAGCAGGTATAAGAGGCGCCCATCAAATATATGTCAGGTAGTTGGGGTGCCAACTCTTGGCGCCCCACAAAGAGATTTCTATCCAAATAAAAGGGAGTGTGGCCCCACTCTCTCTCCTCCACACCATGCCACATAAGAGGGGCGGGCCTCTCTGTCATATCCTAGGATTTGGCGCCTATTTTATGCCAAAAATAAGGGTAGGCCCACCATTCTTCTTTTATTCCACATGCACACTTAGAGATAATTAGGAGATAAAGAAGAGATAATATTAAGATAATTATGTCAACTAATTGACTTTATCAAATCTTATTGGGCTCACAATTAAGAGTCCAATTAAATTCAAACGGATTTAGGTTAGGTTCAAGGCTATGGACTTGATCAAATCAAAATTTCGAGAAGAATTAGGTTTAACTATATGCTAGCATAGTTCTCATAAACCTGATAGGATTTCAATAAATCTTAACCGAATTGAACTTTATAAGCTCAATTGATAAATTCGAGATTAAATCCCTTAATGTATGATCTCATAAGTTCCATTCTATCTGGTAGTAAGATATATTGTGATCTCCATTATAATATCATCAAAACTCTTTTCGATGGATTGAAATATTTTTAATTCTACCTTTTGAGGACCATCGATCATCAAGATGATGTCTGATAAGTAGGGGTGGCAAACGGGTCGGGTCGGTCATAAATGGATCGGATCATAAACGGATTGGATCAGAAAATGATCAACCCAAATCCGACCTATTTATTAAACGAGTCAAAAATTCAAACCTGAACCCGACCTATTTATTAATAGGTAACCCGACCTGACCCATTTAATCCATTTATTAAATAGGTCAAATTAGGTTAAACGGATTAAACAGGTTAAACAGGTTAAACGGATCAAGTTAAATGGGTCAGAAATAGGTTAAACAGATTTTAAACAGATTAAACAAGTCTTAAATGGGTTAAACAGGTTAAATAGGTCGGATTAAATGGGTCAGAAATAGGTAAAATAGGTTAAATGGGTTATCTGACTCAACTCAACCTAAATATTAAATAGGTTAAACGAGTTAAATGGATCAGATATCTAAAATCCATATCCGACCCACTTATTAAATGGGTTAAACGGGTCGACCTATTTATGACCCGAACCCGTTTAGCCTAAACCCAAACCTGTTTATGGTGGATCGAATACGGATCGGGTTGGCGGGTCAGATCATATTTTGTCAGCCCTACCAATAGAATGAAAATATGAACCTTTAGGTATAGTTATCATATTATTCTATTCTTCTATCATGAGTCTCGATTTGACGAAAATTATGAAGAATTCGTCAGACCCCATCATCAGTCATATGCTAGATTGGCTCAACTCGAGTTCATTTATGAATCTCGTGAATTTTTTTTTAGTATTCATACTTGCTTTGGTCAAAGATTTTATGAACTCAATTTCGCAAATCGCATAGGACTTCTCTTTTCTATTAAGGTCGATAAATTCCATCTAGATGCATCCTACTCCAAACAACGAATCTGAACCTACTGAAGCCAACATATACAGCAAGGATCCAAATGGCTAGGGATTAAGAGAACGTACAGTCAAACCCAATAGCCTCGCTGCGAATAGCCAATGACATCATAAGTCAAAGGACCACGCATACCACTGTAGCATCTAGAAGATCACTGACGAGTTAGTAGACATCCATGTAGTTCTCATGTTGGTCACGCTCAGTGCAAGTTATTCTCTAACTATCACCTGCACCTTCATCTCAGTATCTTTACACCACAGACTCGAGACTTATCTGCCCACAAGGGAGGTGAATCATGCACTGATCTCAAATAGATTGATCACTGTCCTTCATGATGATCTATTGATCGGGAGCATTTAAAAATTAATCACTAATTAATGTATGTCTCAAATTCTTAACTCTTTAAGAATATATAAAAATCATCTTTGTTAATTTCTAGGACAAATCATGGATACATAAACATGATTAGAATGAAAAAAATTTTTATTAATAATAAAAAATTATAAGTACAAGTTTAGATCCTAAAATTATATAATGTGTCAGCTAATAATTAGCTTCTAGAACACAAATCTAACATTCAGAATAGGTTTCTGGTTCTATTTAGAACAAATTTTATGGTATTTCAGTCCTGTTATTAAACCAGATTTTAATTCGTGTTTAGATCAAATTTTAGAGCAGATTTCCATGCATATTTAGATCTAAAATGAATGATTCATATGATGTTTAAATTAGGTTTGGATCTAAATTATTTTTGGCAATGTTATGTTATGATCTAATAGGATTAGATGCATAACTTTTGGTGATGTTTATTTTGATCTAATAAGATTAGATGCTTGATTATGATATGATCACTTATCTTAGTAGCTTAGTACTCAGAATGAGTTAATCACCATGACCATCCGATCATAAGAAAAAGTAGGGATTAAAGTTCTTCTCTTGCCCATTCGATAGGTTCTCTTATGATGTGTAGGATTGCCGCTGTGATCTCATCTCATGAAAAGAACAGCAAAAAGAGTATTAAAATTTTTTAATCATTAAATTTATAATTATAATAAATTTAGATAGGATCTAAAAAGAGATTTATGATTTATTTTGCTGCTAATTTATGCAAAATATTGAGATCTGAAAATAGGTTTCATAATCTAAAATTTTATGACATATGATGTAAATTTTGCATGAAACTTTTGTAAAATAATTTTACAATTGAAATTATTTCAATACATGATTTCATACATCTAATTGAGAATTAAGATATAAATTAAAAGATCTAGATTTGAGAATTGAAGATCTTAAGACATTCCATAAACCATAGGGCCATGGGTTACCTCGAATCAGGTTATTTAACTGGGCTAGACTTAGGATTAGAATCAAATACAATATGGACTAAATTAAAAACTGAACAAATCTAATCAAGAGTTGAATTAGATGAGGTCAAAATTTTTCAAGATCAAACTCAATAGTTGTAGCTTGATCAAGTCCATATTTTGATTCTAACAAATGGACCTTGATTATAGCTCAATGGTTTGAGCTTGGATCAAAAGGCTGATCTGACCAATTCTTATTGACCAATTAGTGTCTAAAATAAGTTTGAATATTCTGATTACGATCGATGATTTTTAATTGGTAGTTCGTTTATCTAACCATTTCAATGGTATCTAAGGCAAGCTTTGGCAGACCCTCTTATCGATCCCACTTATTTGGCTAACTTGATCAATTAAATTTTGAGTTAGGTTACCTGATGATTCAAACTAATCCATGCCATTAAGGTTAATCAATATGACTGATTTAGATTTCTCTGGATCAGCTTGTTCTTAATCCTCTTTGATGGCTTGGTGAAGTCAATGGGAGGATTTTTGAATTGCTAGTTATTTTTTTTGACTCTAAATAGATAATTAATTTTTAAATTATTAGATCCTTAAAATGATAATATTAAGGGGTTAACAAGTTCATAGCCTTCCATTAAGATGGATGGTAATAGATCCCATAGTCTAGTTAAGAATTGGAGGCACCACACGCCTAGTGTGTATCTGACTATTGGAATTACCATTCATTATATGATGACTCAGGTGTGACTTTCTAGTGGGTGATCAGGTTGGCTGAGCCATACTCGGATCTTATCATTTGTTAGTTAGATATACTGAGTATGGTCGTATTAATGGTTGGACCTAATCAAAATTTTTAGTGGAAGCGCCATATGCTGCTGAAGAGGATCCTGGGGTAAATTATTACTAAAATTATTTAGAGAAGTAATTAATTAAGAGCCTACCATAGATGCATAGGGGTTGGCCGAGCCATACTCGGACCTATGTGCAGTTTATGTGGATTCTGGTACATACTAAGAATTAATCTAATTCTTCGAATTAGAGGTAGAGACTACCAATTTGTATAAAATAGTGAAAGAACATTTAGGCTAAAGTTTAAGTCTTTAGGATTAAACAATTCATATACTAATAGGTCTTGTATTTCTTTTATGCAGTAATAGCTAACACGTTATCGCTCTGATCACTATTGGATAGTGATAAACTTATGGGACCTAATTTCGATAGCTATCGAAAGCTCAAAATTATCCTAGAGTATGAGAGGATCTTGTATATATTTATAGATCCGATACCTGAGGAGCCCATTCCGAACGCTTATGGTACGGTCAGAATACTTATCAGAAGTGACTCAATGATCGAACCACTGTGCATTGCATCATGCAGATGGCTATGAATGATGAGTTTAGTCATAAATTTAAGGATGCTCAATCAGAGAAAATACTTTAAGAATTGAATGAGTCCTTCGACACTCCTAATGACATTGAGAGGCACAAAATGTCTTATACTGTCTTCAACATCCAAATTTTTTTATACGATCATTGATCATATACTATATATGATCGAGCAGATTGAGTGCCTGAGCAAACTCGGATTTTCTTGCATAAGCAGCTAGAAAAGATGTGATTCTGAATTCTTTGTCCAAGTCCTACCTATCCTTTCTTAGTTATTACAGAATGACTAAGTCTGCAGTAACTATCATGATTTGTTAGGATTACTACAGACCTTTGAGAAGGATTACTAGCTCCACAAGGAGCTAGTGAATGTGGTGGGTGGTTCCTCTTCTAGATATCATCCCTTTAAGAAAGAGAAGAAGAAAAATAAGAAGAAGGTGCAGCCCCCTGGGATGTTTAAGTCTAATCAGACAAAGAAGCCCAAAGAAGATCAGAGCCAGATAGAGTGCTTCTTCTGTAAGAAGCTAGGTCATTGGAAGAGTAATTATCCTCAGTATCTTGCCTCCCTTGATCCAGATAGGCCTAACAAGAGAAAACAGCAAGCAATTATTGGTTAAGATAATTATATGATAAGACATTGTAACTTTTCTATTTGTGATACTAGTACCTGGGTATTGGATACTGAAAGTCCTATTAATATTTATAATTCATTGCAGGAACTTCAAGTCAGTAAGAGGTTTGAAAATGGTGAGAGATTCCTGAATATGGGAGATGAAAATCAAGTTCTAGTCCTAGTTTTAGAAATTATCGAGTTTGTTTTTAATTCTAAAATTATCATTTTGAGTGATTGTCACTATTATCCATCATTCTTATTAAATATAATTTTTGTAGATCTTTGGTTAAAAATAGATATAAATTTTAATAAAAATAATTTTATGATATTATTGTGAATGGTGTTACTATAACACGTGGACCACTAAAAAATGATATTTACATATTATCACAGTCTGTTAATGTAATGTACATATCTAACAAATATCTTAGATTAGATGATGTCTCTGATATCTATCTTTGACATTGTAGGCTAGGTCATATTAACAAGAGCAGGATAAATAGGTTGATCCAAGAGAAAATTTTTGAAATCACTGATTGTGAATCATTGCTGACTGTGAATTCTATCTTTTTGGAAGATGACTAAATTATCTTTTACTGAAAAAGATAAACGAGCCAATAAAGTTTTAAGTCTGGTACATTATGATGTATGTGGATCAATGAACACTTGTGTCAAAGATGGCTATTACTATTTCATTACCTTCACAAACGATCTATCTAGGTATGGATACGTCTATCTTATGAAACATAAATTCGAATCATTTGAAATATTCAAATGATTCCATAATGAAGTAGAAAAATAAACTGAAAAGCATATTAAAACTCTTCGATCAGATCGAGGAGATGAATATTTTTTAATGAGTTTTAAACATATCTAGAGGAGAATGAGATTCTCTTGTAATGGACCCTTCTTGAGACACCGCAACACAATGGGATGTCTGAAAAAAAGAATTGAACTCTATTAAATATGATTCGATCTATGATGGAGTTTGCTAGTTTGCCTATCTCCTTTTGGAGATATACTCTTGAGACTGCCTACTATATTCTTAATAAGGTTTCGAGCAAGTCTATCATAAAAACATCATATAAGATATCAACAGGGTATAGGCCGATACTCTCTCACTTTAGGATTTGGGATTATCCGACTTATGTCAAACATTCAAATAAGCTAGGGCCTAGGTCTGATAAATGTAAGTTATAGATATCCAAAAGAACTAGGAGATATTATTTATATTTTGCTGAAGAATAAAAGATGTTTGTCAGCTCTAGGACAGTCTATTTAGAAAAGGAGTTTCTTAGTGAATGAGCTAAGGCCACTAAGATTGAGCTTGACGAAGTTCGAAAGGTAGAACAACCAGCACAATCAAGTGGACATAGAGAACTAAATTTAATTAGAGAATCAAACTCGGAGCCTATTGTAGAAGCACTATTAAGAAGATTTGGTAGAGTATCACATCAGTCAGATAGATACTATATTTTTGGTTCGAAATGATGATCCTGTTAAACTTGATGAGACCAATGAGGATCTGATCACCTATATGGATGCTACGTAGAGGTCCAACTCTGAAGAATGGCTTAAAGTCATAAAATTTGAAATAAATTCATGAAGATCAATGGTGTATGGACACTAGTTGATCCATCTGAAGAGATAAAATACATAGAATACAAATAGGTATTTAAAAGAAAAGAGGCACAGATGGAAAGGTGGAGATCTATAAAGCTCGTTTGATTGTCAAAGGATATTATAATATTATAGTATTGATTATGATGAGATATTTTTTTCTGTGGCAATGCTGAAATCCATTCAAATTTTGTTTGCAATAGCAGCATACTTAGATTACAAAATCTGACGAATGGATGCCAAAATAATTTTTTGAATAGAGAACTGGATGAAGAAGTGTATATTATACAGTCTGAAAGATTCATATCTATAGATGAATCTAAGGTGTGTCAGCTACAAAAATTTATTATGAATTAAAGCAGGCATTCCGAAGCTGAAACATATATTTTGATAAAATAATCAAAACATATAGTTTCATTAAGAACAGAGAAAAGCTTTGTGTATATAAATGGACCAACGATTCTGTGGTCATCTTTCTTGTACTGTATATGAATGACATTCTCTTAATTAAGAATGACATCTCTGCATTACAAAGTGTAAAGTTTTGGCTATCTTCACAGTTCTCCTTGAAGGACTTGAGAGAAGCATCTTATATCCTAGGAATGAAGATCTATAGAGATAGATCTAAAAATTATTGGATTATCCCAATCTATGTATATTGATACTATACTGAAATGGTTCAGTATGACAAATTCTAAGAAGGGCTATCTTCCGATAGATCAAAAAATTACTCTCTCTAAGAAGGATTATCCGATAACCTTACAAGAGAGAGAGCGTATAAGTAAAATTTCATATACTTCGATAGTGAGATCTATTATATACATCATGATATGTACGAGACCGAATGTTGTCTATTTGTTAAGGATAGTGAGTAGATATCAGTCTGATATAGAAGAAAATCATTGGAAGGTTGTAAAAACCATCCTCAAGTATTTAAAAAATACTGAGGATCAATGGTTAATTTATGGAGATTCTGACTTAAATCATATGGGATATACAGATTTTAATTTTTAGTCAGATCATGATGACAGCAAGAGTGTGTCTAATTACATATTTACCCTCTATGGTGGAGCGATATGCTGGAAAAATTTCAAGCAATATATAGTAGCGGATTTTGTTGCGAGATGGAGTACATCGCTGTATTCGATGCTACCAAGGAAGCGATTTGCTTAAAGAAGTTCATCAGCGAACTTGGAGTGGTTTCCTCTCTCGATGGTCTAGTTCTACTGTACTATGACAGCATTGGTGCCATAGCTTAAGCCAAGAAATCCAAATTTTATCAGAAAATCAAACATATTCTGCATCGCTATCACCTTATCCATGAGATCATAGATCGAGGCAACGTTAATCTTTAGAAGATCGATGAAAAAAAAATTTGGCCGACCCATTTACTAAAGCCCTTGGAATCAATGAGTTCGATGATCACAAGTTGAAGATGGATATTAGAAACTGCTCTAATTGGCTTTAGTCTAGTGGGAGATTATTAGGAATATGTCCTAAAGTCAATCGTCTAAGTTGTAAACGGTTGTGCTATTGTATATGAATTGTAATTGAATTATATTAATAAAATTATTTTTTGGCAAGCTCATCATAATTTTGCATCTTTTATTTAGAACTCCTTTTATGATGACATCCTTAGAGCTATTAATTATCGATAAAGGATGATTTATCGATTAGTTCTTAAATTAGGATGATAATATTTATCAAATATAGATCGTTGTATATCATATGGATTGGTTATCCTCATAATCAAGGAGTGTGGAGTACTGATATGGCATGCAGATAAAATATAGGAGTACATTTCACTGAACAGTGACTCAAATATAGAGCGCTTCGCTGTTAAGAGCTACTCGCGAAGAATATGGGAATAAGTATTCCTCTGACTTGAGATCACCATAGTGACTTGCAAGTAACTTACTATGTTTTGATATCAGACTATCTGTATTTCTAATACAGTGATGGAAAGTTTCTGGATACAGTCAAGTACTTACGAAGTTTATGTGTGAGTCAACATGGGATTGATTTGCTCCTAGTTTCAGGAGATAATACTATCATGTGTTTCAATTCGGTAAAATCTTGGCCAGGGTATCCTTGTAATCAGTCACAGAATTTATAAGGTTGAAACACAGTATGGATGTCTTGTCAAGAGTTTGACAGTTTAACTCTGAGGTCATCTTAAGCATTAGATCAAAGGAATGAATTATATGGTAACTATATGTCAGGATTTTAAAATATTACTTTGTAATTATTCGATCTATTCAGACGTCAGATATCATTGTTAGATGGTCACTTTGATTAGTATAGGAATTAGCTTCCATACTATCCGTTTAGTGTTCGAACCTATGAAGTCATGCACATTATCAAGTGATGTGGAAGAGGGCTTGACCTAAAGTCAATATGTTCAATTTAGAAGTAGATGATTTGATTGAACAAATAGATTTACTTAATTGAGAATTAAGTCTGGATCATACGAAATTAAATTCTGACTATGTCTAGCTAGCACTGGGTATGAGCTATAGGATTAATTTTAGAGATGAAGTTAAATTAATTACTAATCCAAAGAATTTGAGAGAATTGAGTTTGAGTCCTAATTCGATTAGGAACTGAACTTCTGATAAGGATATGATATATAATAGGATTAGATTCAAGACCTAATTAATTTAAATCAGATTTAATTTAATTAGATTCTATTTTACTTAAGGCTAATTGGATTTAATCATTCAAGTTAGACTTGGAATTCAATCCTAATTAGATTAGGGTCAACAGGCTTTCGAATATGATCTGAATCAGTTTCGAATCGGATTTGAATTGAGCCCAGATTGGAATCAAATTTGATTTGGTCACTTAGCCCAAAAAATCTTGGGCTTTCTTTATGATTAACCAACCATTAGAGAAGAGGGGTGCTAAGAAATCCTGCCCCCCTCCCTTATGCATGCGACAATATGAGGAGGTGCAACTTTAGCGCCTCCCCTCCTCCTTGGGTCTCTTTTAGGGATATGATGCAATTTGAATTAGATTTAAATTAGGGCTCTTATCTGTTGATGACATAGACGACATACCATATCTGGTTTGTGCGACAAACCATAAAAAGGGGCAATGAGAAAGAATATGGGATGGTGAGAACTCACAAAAGGAAAAGGGTGGGCGTGAGATTTGATCTAGACGCCCCTCTTCCTCCTCCACGCCATCCCTCCTCTCCTTCTTCCTCTTTGGTGTGACGCCCAAGCTTTCATCTCCTCTCTTCCGTGGAGCAAGACATGCGAGCGAAGTAGAGGAGTGGCATCTGCGACTCTTGCGAAGCAAATTTAGGATATCCGAAATCAGTTCTTCCACTGCGTAGAAGGTATATCGATACCTTATCTCTAAAATTTTTAAATGTGAAATCTATCATCCTTCCTAATGTTTAATCTAAACTTAGATTCAGATCGAAAGTTTTCCTTCAAGAGGCTCATCCGGTCTGGGGGAGGTTGGCAGAATCAATTATTCGATCCCAAAATTTTCAGTTGGAATGCTGGAGGGATCTGAAATTGCTTATGGAGCAATACCACATCCTTCTCCATTAGCTTGGACTGAAACTCTAGTAGGGTGAAATCGGAGTCTCCAGAACTCATTTCTTTGCAGTAAAAGAAAGCTCTGAAGTGAAAGACAAAGGAGAGGAACTTACAGCAAAAGAAAGGACGGTAGAAAACCCTAGAAGCCTATCTCGTCTAGGGCTTAAATAAATCTAAATTCAGAAGATCTCCAAATGACACCTTCTCTCAAAGCATTAATTATTGGAGGCATGAATCGATGGAGCTTGAACAAATGCTTGATGCATGGCAATCACCAATCAAGTACACCTCCTACCGTCGATATAGCAGTTAATACTAGTGGCAAGCAAATCATGCCCTACGCCATTTTCGAAGGGACGTGAAGAGACGTGCGACGGTACATGCCACATGGAGATGATTTGAATCTTGATCGTTTCAAAATTTGCATGACAAGTATGAGTTATATAGCTCAAATTATAACTCGAATTGTGGCTTAGATTGTGCCTTATTATTTGAATCATAACTAAATTCCTAGTATGGATCGGAATTCAGCTAGTATGGCTCGAAATATGGTTTGCACTCATCCATTCAAACACTATAAACATTAATAACAAAAATAAGTTTATTCATTTACATCAAAATGATTACAAAGTTCAGATTATAAAGAAAATACATCATTGCCTCGAAGCGCCATCATGGTGATTTACTTCAGCACAACCCTCCTCAATGCCAACAATCTCCTCTATTTGGATAGCCACATCGACTTTGTTTGTCTCAATAATGCATCAGGATATTTTTGCAAACCTCTCTATGTTGTCTTCTATCATGGCCTTTAGACTTTCATCTGGGAAGCTGGCTTGCAGAAACTCAACACTATCAATAGGAAGGTGCACCCAAGCCATTAATATTTTACATCTCTCGAAGCCTATGGAGAATGCTGTCTTGCAGGCCTCATTTATAATCTTAGCCTTTCTTTTGCCAGTCGATCTATCCTTTTGAGAGCATTCATAGTGAGAAGCTTTTGATCTAAGAGTTGGTGGTGGAGGAAAGTCTGACCTTCTCTCTCCTCTTTCAGTTTTTCTTCAGATACTCTACATTTATCAGGACCTTCTGAAGTTCACTCCGAGGAGCAGACAGCTCCTGAGTCACCTGAATCCTCTTGGAGGTAAACTCTTCATCCCTCTAAGGTATTTCTCTTTACGACCGGATCTGTCTGAGGTTCTGGTCTTTTATTTGAGCTCCTGCTGGGGCTCCTTTGGGAACGAACCATAGGAGGAGTAGAGTCTCGACCCCTTCTTCCTTTGAGCGTCCTCCTTAAGCACTCTATATCATTGCGGGCTTGGCGGCAGTAGGGGTGGCAATCGGGTCGGGTCAGGTCATAAACGGATCGGGTCATAAACGAGTCGGGTCAGAAAATGGTTAAGCCAAATCCGATCTGTTTATTAAATAAGTCAAAAATTTAAACATGAATCTGACCTGTTTATTAAATAGGTAACCCAATCTGACCCGTTTAATCCATTCATTAAATAGGTCAAATTAGGTTAAACGGGTTAAATAGGTTAAACGGATTGAGTTAAATGGGTCAAAAACAGGTTAAACAGGTTAAACGAATCTTAAATGGGTTAAACAAGTTAAACAAGTCGAGTTAAATGGATCAGAAATAGATTAAATAGGTTAATTGGATTATTTGACTCAACCCGACTTAAATATTAAACGGATTAAACGGATCAGATATCTAAAACCCATATCCGACTCAATTATTAAACGGGTTAAATGGGTCAATCCGTTTATGATCCAAATCCGTTTAGCCTAAATCCGAACCTATTTATGACGGATCGAACACGAATCGGGTTGGCGGATCGGGTCATATTTTGCCAGCCCTAGGCGGCAGTCTCCTCAGCCCCAGATCTTTGTCTCCCAAGATCTTCAATCTTCTTCTCAACCCTCCTTAACTTGTCATCTCGGCGATCAATCATTTCTCGAACTGCTCGGAGGCATCATCAAAAGAGTTGACTTCCTTGGTCAACTCGATGGTGGCCAATTATTTTTGCTCCAAAAATACTTCAGCCAGTCTATTTCTTCCTTTGCCACCGTAAGTTTTAATGCCGAAGCTTTAGAGGTGGAGCCGACAAAGCTGGCTAAATAATGCCCAACCTGTATACCAAAGCTATTAAATACAGCAAGCTGCGGGAGATAAAAAAAAAGATCCAAAGACTTCTTACCTGAGCAAGAGATCTAAAGGGCACCCATCATCCGCTGTTGAGCCCTTTGTTCGTTCAGATACTATTTTTCAGCAGGAGACAGAAGCCACCGACGCCACCGTCGGAGCCATTTGCTCCAAAGGCATTTGTTAGGAGCCATCTGCTGCAAAGGCTCTCCAGTCTCCACCGCCACCGTCGGAGCTTCTTCAGGATGACTACCTGCAACCGTCGCTTGTGTCTTCTCTGTCGGAGTCTCCTTTATTGAAACCC
The DNA here is from genome assembly GCA_000441515.1 of Elaeis oleifera. NCBI lineage: Eukaryota > Viridiplantae > Streptophyta > Magnoliopsida > Arecales > Arecaceae > Elaeis > Elaeis oleifera. The sequence goes on along the minus strand of KE505013.1, from coordinate 76,379 downwards.
CCCCCCCGATGGAGTTTTTGTCACAGCCTCCAATGGGAAAGCCGTAGATTTGGTAATCAAAAAAAGATTTTCATCTCCCATGGCTTCAGTAGTTGATTTAATGGCTGGAACCTTGACATCGCCACCACTGGAGTCGGAGGATCGACGGACGGAACTTTAGTCTACCTCCTCCAGGCCGATGCCAGTTCAAGCTTCCTCAGGAGCTCTGGGTTCATCCTATCCCTAAGAATTGCAATGAGAATCTGAAGCGAAAGAGATTGTAGTTGTCCTCTCAATGCACCTAAAAAGCATATTTAAAAGAAGACGAAGGAGAAGACAGAGAGGCGTCGTTGGAAAAATTAAATTTTGAGAAAACCGCCATATGAGTGGTCCCATCAATCACAGCCATTCGTAACAAATTTTGCCCGTCAAGCTGATGTCATCAATTTTAAATACTGGAGACACGTGTGAAAGCGTGAGAGCACGCATCCCTAGATCTGAGGTACGACTTCAGAGGTACTCTTTTCGTCTTTCTCAAACTCAGGAGTAAGAGGGTAGTATTACAGTGGTATCGTGGATACCTCAGATCAATGTGTTATCATGGATACCTCAGGCCAATGAGCTATCTTCATGGTTGCCGACCTAAGCACCGAGCTGAAGTATATGGAGTTGAACTATATGTATTCAGTCTGATGTGCGGTCCATCTAGTACGTGAACTTCCTCCGTTACCTCGGACAACCAATTTCCTAACACATGCAGTTACTGTTCATCCTGAGTGGATAAGTTCAGATGTAACTAACTCTCTATATCTCGTGGGAGCAGATATGGGCTAGAATATCTTGTCCACTAACAGCACGTCCAACAGTCCGACAATCTCAAAACTGTACGTTTTCACGGTTGTTCAACCATATTCTCTATAAATAATCTAAAGCTATGAGGACTCAGATAAGTAATCCTTCTCAGAGAGTCAGTTGCTGCTTCCATTATTCTATGATTTCTGATTTGAGCGTTGAAAAGTTCTCGTCGGAGTAAAAGCCTCTGTTCCAGACTTTATTTATAGGTCACTCCAATACTATTGTACAAGATTTAGTTGTTCGTCTTCCGACATCAGCCGAAACCGAAACAAACAGCAACATATATATATATATATATATATATATATATATATA